>GL501966.1:106601-127609 GCA_000149185.1 Mayetiola destructor
GTTCAGGAGACGTAGTTTACAATGGCATTGAGATTTTACATAGTGGCCATGCTCGTTAGACCTCCTGAATGGTAACTCTAGTATAACAAATATTTAAAAATCAATCATTTTTGCATTTAAATCGAGTTATACCGAGAACTGAACCTAGGATCTCGTTCAAATTTTTACAGGAGACGTAGTTTATAATGGCATTGGGATTTTTCATAGTGGCTATGCTCGTTAGACCTCCTGAATGGTAGCTCTAGTACAACAAATATTGAAAAATTAATCATTTTTGCATTTAAATTGAGTTACACCGAGAACTAAACCTAGAATCTCTTTCAAAATTTTTACAGGAGACGTAGTTTACAATGGCATTGAGACTTTACATAGTGGCTATGTTCATTTAACCTCCTGAATAGCTTTAATACCACAAATGTTGAAAAATAATCTTCCTTGCACTATAAATTGACTTATTTCTCGAATTGATCATTTATATCGAAGTCGCCGATCGCCTGCGAACTATGCACAGCGATTTTGCCCGATCAATCTTCCAAGAATGTTTGAGTACAGAAGAAATAAGCAGCAACTATTCATGATCCATTCATGCAAATTATTCGTAAAAAAAAGATTTTTTTGAAATCATACAGCAAGCGTTACTTCCAAGTTTCTTGGCAGTGTATATTGAATTTGTTTTGTGCATACTATTATGATGATCTTCGGTCGTTATACATATGATTTAATAATATTATGATGATATCCGGGTTTTTTATTACTAATTTTTCCACGAATATTACAATTTTCGGAACGACCTATTAATTTTTTGGGGACTATATATGAATAGATTAGGGAATTTTTATGAATAGATTGGGGAAATTTTCTGCGTAAAATTGCCCATTTTTTGGGAAAATTTAAAATTTTATTATAAAAAAAGAGAAGTAGTATGATGAATATGGGGAATTTAATTAGGAAAATAGGGAAGAAATATGATGGGTATGGGGAATTTTATTAGGAAAATAGTGAAAATTATGATGAAAATAGTCGAAGTTATGATGAAAATAGAGTAATTTATGATGATTTTCATTTTCCCCTTTAAGTGGAATTTAGAAAAAGAGTGTTTATGTTTGCGGATTTTTTCCTTGGACAAAAATAAAACTTATGATGCCAATCGATAGTGGAGGTACGATAATGGGGGGTAATGTTTTAGGACTTCCCCCTCCGACCCCTCCTTCACCCCTGCCCTCCCTTTTTAAAACTTTGAGCCCAATTTTCGGGGTGAAGGAATGGGCTCGGCACCTTTTGGGGGGTATAACCCTAGATATTTTTGGAAGATCTATCGATTGGCATCATGAGATTTGACACCCGACCCCCCTTCCCCCTTAAAAATGAGATTTCTGTACAGGCCAAACTAAAAGGAATTTCCAAAAAATGATGATGCAGATCGGTTTTCAAAATAGAGCTATAGTTTCTTGGGGAAAAATGCTCAGAATTACCCATAGAATACTGCCCTGAGGGTATTTTGATCGCCGAAAAATTTGACCCGCCCTAATCTATACCTATAAAATTTAAAGTTTGTCTGTCTGTCTGGGGTAAACTTGGAAACTACTGAACCGGTTGTGCTGAAATTTTCAGATATCTTCCTTGAAGTCTTCAAGAAGGTTCATGGCATGTCCGATAGGACGCCGAGGAAATGTTTGGTAAATTGTATTTTCAATGTTCAGAATGCATTTCTATGATAAGAAGGAAAATAGTAGAACATCATGGTCTACCATTTGAATAAAGATGGTAATATCTCGAAAAATTCCTCCTACGACTAAATATGATGAGAGGGTGGTTTGAAACACAACCGATAAGACGCGGAGGAAAAATGCTTTAAAATGAATGTTCAATGTTCAGAATGTGCTTCTAAGCTATTTTAACCTAACGATGAGTTATATTAGGATTAGAGAAAGGCCCTTGAAAGTGATGGTATGACTGATGGGAGAGGAGTCAGAGATTTTTTCCGTATTTTTTTCGAATCATCTAGACCCGAACCAACTCATATTTGCTGAATAGGTTTATTTCAATGTAGGAATGGTCTCGAATATTGTAGTAGTTAGAACATCATGGTCTACCACTTGGCTGAAACTGTTAATTTGTCAAATGTGTTACAAGATGTGTTTTCATAAAAATCACCTTAAAGTATGTTTAATAGAGATGGCCACAAACACGATTTCTGATGTTCGTGTTCGTAAAATGTTCGGAAATACTGTTCGGTATTCGTTGGCAAGGCTGGTCAAACGGCTGGATATATCCAGCGGCATATCGCTAGCCGAGCATATTATCGGCATATTTTTTACGATATGGCACACGCATACACACGCATCAGCTTAATCGTTTCGGTCGAATGTCAAGCAATGCGAACAGACAGTCAGAAGATTAAAAATACGTAAATTACGTACGGTGCTTGCAGCGCCGCCAGTGACATTTGGATTGGTAGATTGTAAATAAGATGAAATGTAATGAGAATATATTCGAAAATTTCTTTTCCGAAAAGAATTTAAATGAAAAATATTTATTGATGGATAGCAAAATCAAATTCAAAATAGAAAATTCACTTGTTTGTCAAATACTGTCAAATGTCAAATATTGATTGTCAAATGGGGTGAAATGGATGTAAAATTGAAAAAATACGATTCGCATCATCAGTTTTTCTGTCAAATGTCAAATTTGACAGATTTTTGACATTTGACAAAAAAAAAATTTGTTTTGTCCTTAAATGATCTCCAGGTCCTGAAACGGATTTTTAGCCTATTAAAACCGTTTTGACATGTTTTGACATTATCTCGGTAATTTGAGCTGATCTAGAAAAACGGTTGGCACCACTGGATTCTAGGGCCCAAAATTAAGTTTACGTGTTCGGGCGTTTCTCTGTAGTATTTTCACCTCCCTACAGTGTAATTCGCGATCTATAGAAATCAAGTAACTCTTCTGATTTAGTCTTATCGCTTAAGTACTGGTTTGATCCGGTTTCGTCTTGAAGATGGATGCAATAATTCGACCAATGCTTCGACTTCTTCATCTTCATCAGCACTATGTGTTTGTGTTTTATTTTCCATTGCATTCAAAATTGAATAAACTTCTGAACGATCTGTTCCCTCGAAATTTGCAATTGACGACTCTGTTTCTTCAATTTCTTCTGATTGTAAAAATTTTATGAATTCATCAACATCTTTTCCATAAATTCGAAACGCCTTCAAAAAGTTGCTGCCGTTGTCAGTTACTGTTGCCACAATTGATGAAAAGCTTAAGCCGAATTCACTGTATAGTAGTTGAAAAAATTCGGCAATTGTTTCATAGTTATGTGGACTTGGAAAGTATTTGCAGCATAAGACACAAGATTTTCGTTTCAGAGATTTGTCAATATAATAAGCACTGACGCCTAAAAAGCTCCGATTTTTACAGGACCAGATATCCGCGGTCAAGCAAATCCATTTACTCAGAATTTGTCTGATAAATGATTCACATTGAAGGTAAAAATTAATGAAATTTTCTACTTGCTATCATGTTTTGGAATGCACTACTCTCAATTCTATGAAAAGATTGTAAATCCTGGATAATGAATCGTAAGATAGCATTATTCATACGCATCAAGGTTAATTGGCCTCCTTTTTTGCCGATAACTGAACTTTTCTGATTCCGAATATCATCTTCAACTTCGTACGAAATCCGCAGCTTTTCTCGCTTGTATTTTTCGTGTAAACTCGAGCAACACTTGAATTGCAAAATAAAATATATCCAGAATTGATGAAAGTTACTGTCTAGAAACTGAGCGAAAAAATAATATGCTTACGGTTTTCAAATGGCTGATGAAATTTGATGTTGTTTTCCCATAACCTTTTATGATTTTACTGCAATTGCTGCACTTGTCCTCAGTTCTACTCCCGGCCTCGGAAACAATCGTAAAGAGAATCATTGAACAAAATAGCTCTTTTCGAAGGCCTCTCAGCCTTTTGAATTTTTCGGGAACAACGAAGATCAGAGATATTTTGCTCGTTATTATTCTGATCATCCTGGTTTTCACCATCAGATGAAAAATAATCTTCTATAGAAATGGCAGAATTACTATAAACGGGCACATCAACTTCTTCGTACATAAGAAATCTTTCGTTCACTTCGTTGGTTTTGTTTTTATTTACTGATTGCTCGACACTATTTACGATGTCACGATTAGAAGAAGTACGATGAATTTCACTGCTTTGTGAAATATCAATATTCGTTATCTCATTCAACCCAGTGAACGATTCTTTTTGCGTTTTTGAATTTTCAATATCCGATTCGATCCAAATATTGCTGTTGTTAAGTCTATCGAAGCCAAATTTATATTTTATCATCTAAAAAAACGATCAAAGTCGAATGATAAAAACAAGGTTCTCTATGCAAATTTTCTTCGAATTTACCTATTTATCCAAAATATTTTTTTTGCGTTTTAGTTGAACAATTTTAGCCGGCCGACTAATTAATTCATGTTCATAAAGAGAATCGACATCAGGCTGAAGTTCCGTTTTGGCTGGCTTGGTTTGACTCTCTTCGTCTTTTTTGCCATCGCAATTTATTGATTGCGAGTCAATTTTAGTTTTGTTTTAGAATTTAATTTTTTCTAAAATGCTTAACGTTCAAAAAAAATTCTAATTGTATTCATTTAACGATATGAATCGACTGCAAGCAACAAGTGTCAAACTGACATAACCAAGAAAATACCAAAAGTGGTGAATTCCGAAAATCATTTGTAGAAACTCACCAAACTATTTTGACATTTCAAAGTAATCAAGAATCAAATCTTTCATGATTAGTTGATTAGTTAAATCACGTAATAATATTGTTGATTGATTCAATCGATTATTTCAATTTTGGGCAACTGTGATTTTGGATAGCCAAATCTTTGCATCCCATCGATTCGGACTAGTCCACATTTGACAGTCACTTGTTTGTCAAATACTGTCAAATGTCAAATATTGATTGTCAAATGGGGTGGAATGGATGTAAAATTGAAAAAAAATACGATTCGCATCATCAGTTTTTCTGTCAAATGTCAAATTTGACAGATTTTTGACATTTGACAAAAAAAATTTTTTTTGTCATAAAATGATCTCCAGGTCCTGAAACGGATTTTTAGCACATTAACACCGTTTTGACATTTTTTGACATTTTCTCGAGAGCAAGAGCTAACCTAGCAAAACGGCTAGAACCACTGGATTCTACGGCCCAAAATTAAGCTTGTGTGTCTCGGTGTTTTCTTGTGTTATTTCAAAAGTTGAAAAATTACCTACAGTGTAATCGGACCACCTCCGTCGCACCCCAAGTGGCCCACAAATGAGAAATGTCCCAATTACAGAAATAGGACCATTTGTTCTAGTGCAAAAGTTTGGTCCAAATGAGAGGTGGTCCCATTAAAGAAAAAAATTTCGCCGAAAAATGAAAAATAAAATAGTAATACTGAAGGTAAAGAAAATTTTCTTCAAACCAGGGCAACACAAACGCGAAAAGCATTTCAGGTATTTCAACATTCTAGTTTCGTCAACTAATATTTTCCTTATTTTTCTAGTGCATTTCTTTCTATTTATACATTTATGTTATGGGTTATTCGAAGAACAATAGACATTTCACGTCAATTTTTTTTTCGGAAAATCGACATTTTTGGCTTATTGAAGTTTCGGATAAGAGAAAAATCATTTATATATTCAATTTTCACCTAATTATTAGAAATTCATATTTCATCGCAAACCCCATTAAATAAATGTATGCGTAGAGAGAAATGCACTAGAAAAATAAGGAAAAAATTAATTGACTGCACTAAAATTTGAAATATCTGAAATGCTTTTCGCGTTTGTGTTGCCCTGCTTCAAACCATGGCAAATTTTACTTTGCACTTAGCAAATTTTTCTCAGACGGTAAATTTTCCTCAAAGTTTGAAGTTCAAACCATGGCAAATTTTACCAAAGAACCAAACGGAATGAAAATGCAATTTCTTTTGCGTTTTCAAAGCAAATATACATTTTCATTTGCGTATTCGGAACAAATGGGCAATTATTTCATTTGCTTACTCAGACCAAATACACACAGAATACAACCATTGTGACGCTGTCACGACGCCAGCTGATATTTATGAAATCTTTTCGGCATTTCAAATTTAAGTTCACAATGTCCATTTTGACAGCATCACAATGGTTGTATTCTGTGTGTAGACAATTTTATTTGCCTTTTCGTATCGATACATACATACATATACATACCAGTGCCTATTTATCTTGGAGGCGAGTGAGGCAGTGGCCTCAGGGCCCGCGAGCTCAAAGGGCCCCGGTTCAAGAAATATATAGTGATAAATTGGAAAAAGGGTAAAAGAAAAAACACAAATTTTCCGTTAAAATTTATTCAAAATCTTCTTCATGGTTGAATATCTATACAGCCGAAGATGTACTTGAAATTAAAGTCGTAGCAATCGCTCTCTTTCTGTTTTTTTGTATGAAAGAAATCATCAAAAATTTCATGAAATTTCAGATTATTTAGGTTTTCATGCTCAATTGAAAGCAATGCGAAGGCTATTTAACTTTTCTTCACCCATCGAGTTTCTTAGATAATTTTCTATATGTTTCAACTTTGAGAAAGATTTCACATCCTTAACATTTATGCAAAACATTGACAAATATATTCAAAGAATAATCTCAATATTTGGTATAACACAAATTAAGCCATCCTTTATAATTGTTGAGTACATTGAACAGTCAGAAAACATTGGATTATCAAAATTAAAATAATCTTCAAGGGCCCCGAATACAAGCTCAACCCAAGCGAAATTTTTTGGCAATTTTCGGACAAAAAATGGAAAAGAGAAGGAGTCAATATATTTTTCGCGCTTAGCACTGTATGAACTGTCATTTTTGTATATGACAGCTCTCGCTATGCAGATCGGTTCACAATTCAAGTGTTATTTTTCTTGTGTGAATTGTTTTTAAATCAAATTAAAATAAATTCTTTCTCGGCTTACAAAAACATTTGAATTAATACAGTTGCCAAAGAATTTTCAGTACGTACTGAATACAGTGCTTCTCGTGAAAAATATGTTAACGCCTCCTCTTTTCCATTTTTCCCCCATTTTTTGTCCGAAAATCGCCAAAAAATTTCGCTTGGGAAGGGCCCCGAATAAAGACTGCCTCAAGGCCTCCGAAAGTCTTAAAACGGCACTGATACATACTCTAATATCAACTCGGTACCATTTACACTTTGCAATTTTCGAGATGGTTGCATGAACTAAAAATGTGAAAGAAAATTCAATTAATAAAATGAACATGTAAATTTACATTTAACGAATAGATTTTGCTGGTTCACTGTCAAACCTTGGTTCCTGATATTATTTTTATAGTCCACTTAGAGAAAAGGATTTGAATTCTTTCATGGGTGTTTTCAAGATAACGTGTATTTGAGATAAAAAGGAGGAACTCTAGATTATCTTGCACATTTCTATAGATGAAACGGAATCCTAAAAATTTTGTCCGTTGATTATTTCTGTTTTGTTTTGAATTCAAGGCGATTTTCTGATCATGAATGGAAGAATCGTTTTGTTTATAACTGACGAAAGAAATGTATTGTATAAAAATACTTTGTCAAAAAAAAAAAGAAGTGTTGCGTTCATAAATAAATTGATATCAATTTAAAGTGACTAAATCAGCACATCTAATATGAACCAAAAAACATTACTTTCATTACGAAATATTTTTTTTTTTTTTTCAAAAACCAAACTGTGTTGGAATTTGAGCGAACGAAAAAAGAATATATTTCTTTTGAAATGAACAATTTTTCGCTTCATATTAGATTTATTGATTTAATCACTCCAAATTGATATAAATTTATTGCTTGATGTGTTTACACAATCAAGCTTTAAAATCGTTTCACTTTTTTTTGTTCGCGGCTTCAAACATAGTAAATCGACTCCGATCGGGGTGAAATTTTAACGGTAGATTAAGCCCGAAGTCTAGTTGTGCATGTTATAATTATAATGGGTTAAAATAATTTGTAATCATAAATAACGTGAGTGATTGTGTATGAGTGGATTGAGTGAGTGTGTTCAATATGAGTGAAAGAAACAACCTGGTAACGCTACTGTAAGACAAATTTTCATACCGATAAAAATCAATACAACAAAAAATAATTTAAAATCTTCGAACAATTTTTATCTTATGAATAGGACCTGTTATAATGCTAATCCTCGGCCTGATGCTTTGATGAAAGAGCAATTAGTTGAAATGACTGGTTTGTCACCGCGTGTTATTCGCGTTTGGTTCCAAAATAAACGTTGCAAAGATAAAAAGAAAACCATTCAAATGAAAATACAAATGCAGCAAGAGAAAGATGGTCGAAAACTGGGCTATGGTGGAATGCAAGGTATTCCAATGATAGCCAGTTCACCGGTGCGTCATGATTCACCTTTAAATCTGCACGGATTAGAAGTAACATCTTATCAACCTCCATGGAAGGCTTTAACCGATTATGCGTTGAACGCTGATTTGGACAATAGCTCAATGAATACCCATAGCAATCCAGCATTTCAACAACTGTATAATCAGGTATGGCGAGGACATCCTATTGTTGCCTGGAAAAACTCATATAAACATATAAATGATTTCAATTTTGATTGCAGATGCATGGTTACGACTCAAGCGGTATGCAACCAATGCATCCGAAAAATATGCCATTGCATAATCGGCCACAAAATGATTCTCTTGGTCATCATCCAGATAGTACAGATTCATATGTAACATATCTAGAAAGTGATGATAGCATTCCAGGCAGTCCATAATGACAGTTTTAAAGTTTGGGTCTGAATATTTGATCCAGACATTATCCTTTCATACGAAATTAAGTCTTCTAATTTGGAACTTAAAAAAATTAAAACTTTGTTTTACATCGAATTTTCGGATTTGCAATGTTTTTCTTTAATGAATTTGAGCTCACAGTAGCTTAGGAGATGCAATAAAAAGTATTAAGAGCCCGTCATACCTTTGTCGTCAACTTTGTGTTTAAAACAAAACTTGAATGATAAATTGAATTGGTTGTAAATGAGAAATTGATAATAATCTTCATTAAGTATTCTTTATTAAGAGAATGTATTGAAATGTATTGTAATATGAATCAGAACAAATAATTTCGAAAAACATTTATGAACATGAAAAACACATTGTATTTATCGATTTGATTATAATAGATGTCATTTAAATGTGACAAACGTTTTACACAAATTTACTAATTAAAATTGGAGCAAAGGAAAGCAAAATAATGTAAATATTCAATGAAATGAAAAATTTCAATGCTAGTTTAGCAGTTATTCATGATATAACCAATTGTATCAACGATATGCAATTCTAACCAAAAAAATGAATTGTAAAATACAGATATACCAACATAAATCATCAAAGAACATGTGTTTTATTTCGATTTATTATATGTTTAGTTCAACTCGAGCAATGAAAACCATTTTAAAACAAGACCATTCTTCTGTTGAATTCCAGGAATTTTTATAAGGCGAATCCCCGCCCAGATGCCTTGATGAAAGAACAAATTGTTGAAATGTCTGGCTTATCACCGCGCGTTATTCGGGTTTGGTTCCAAAATAAACGTTGCAAAGACAAGAAAAACCAAATCAAAATGGAAATGCAACAAGAGAAGGTTCGTATTTATTCAGCGGCGCAAGCGATACGAAATCCGTACGGAAAAATCAGTAAATCGATACGAATGTACGCTATGTATGACCGCACATTTGCAATATATGCATACATTCGTACCGATTCTCCGATTTCTCCATAAGGATTTCGTATTTCACATAATTTCAGAATCGGCATTTTACATAATTTCAGAATCGGCACAAACAAAACTATGAACATGGTGTAAAACTGGTTGCAAATTCACCGATTGATTCAGCTACTCTCTTAAATAGCCAAGCAATGGAAATCACCCAATATCAACCACCATGGCAGACTCTTAACAACTATGCGTCGTCAAATAATTTTGAAAATGAACATTTCAGTGTGAATCATCCGGATCTCATTCGCTTGAGTCAACAGGTAAGCACGAAATGGAAGGCTCAGTTCATAATATGAAACATTCATTAGAATAATTTATTTGGTTTCACAAATAGATGAATGGTATCGGAGAAAACGATTACCTCAGTTATCATGAAGCGTCCGCTTTTGGAAGAAACCACAATGATAGCTCCGACTCGCTAGGTACGAATATTGAGAATGACATCAACTACCAAATGGAATTTCGTACATAATTTTTTGTATTTATAAGATATTTATTATTATTGTTTTCTAACTGAATAAAATATTATGTGTACTCATTTGCACTGAATCGAACTGTTTTGCGGATGGTCTTTTTATGGAAACAGAAATTTTATCAATTACATATAGAATGAATCATTATTTCAGCTAATTACACTGATAAACACACTTTTTTGAGCCAGACTTCGGACTATGATTTTCTGTTTCTGGGGTGCCCTCCGAGTCCAAAACGCGTTTCAGATTGTTTCCTAGCAGATCGGGTTTTTAAAATTATCTAATTTATTTGATTTCAGTGATTTCCAGGCTCTCATGTGTTCACATTAAGTGCCATAGCAAGAAACTAAGACTGATAAATAAGTTTTATAGGATGCGCTTGAGAGGTGCTATTCATAGCTTTATTTTCCGCTATCGATGAACAATTTCAGTTTAGTGGATCAAAATCTATGGTACTTTATCTGAAACTATCAGACCAAAAAAATTGCAATTTGATCAACATTTTTCAACTTTGAGACATCTTATCGTTCAGATAATGGACTGTTCCATCTGTTGAACTATTTTTGTCTGATGGGGGCATCTATTACAAACACTTTAAGCTCTATTAACATTGGCTACTAGCTCAGGAAAGAATTTTGTGATTTTTTCTTCAATTCAACAGAGGGTAAAATTTGACCATTTTCTGAGTACAAGAGTAGCTATATCTTGATAACGGTCCTTCTATTCAATATGGTTTCCATGAATAGGTCCCATTATTTTTCAATGGTGAACACTTTTTTAGAATATTTCATGGGTATATCTCCGCTCCTTAACACATCTCCCATACAAATTACTTTTTTGGAGTATCAAAAATTGCAAAAAATTAGGTTTAGGAATTTTTTTTAGACCAGAAAATCGTTTATGTTATCTATTTGGCTATGTTTATATGAAGAAGGAAACCAATACGAACATTCTGAGCTATAAAGACAATGAATGTTGATTCAGATAAAGCTTTTATCGACGTTTTCCTTCATCAACAGAGGGTAACACATTACCCACCTTCTTTGCATTCAAAATACAATATTTCGAGAGTGGAAGCGAACATTTATTGTCTGTATAGCTCAAAATGTTCGTATTGGTTTCCTTTTTCATATAAACATAGCCAAATAGATAACATAAACGATTTTCTGGTCTAAAAAAAATTCCTAAACCTAATTTTTTGCAATTTTTGATACTCCAAAAAAGTAAATTTTGTATGGGAGATGTGTTAAGGAGCGGAGATATACCCATGAAATATTCTGAAAAAGTGTTCACCATTGAAAAATAATGGGACCTATTCATGGAAACCATATTGAATAGAAGGACCGTTATCAAGATATAGCTACTTTTGTACTCAGAAAATGGTCAAATTTTACCCTCTGTTGAATTGAAGAAAAAATCACAAAATTCTTTCCTGAGCTAGTAGCCAATGTTAATAGAGCTTAAAGTGTTTGTAATAGATGCTCCCATCAGACAAAAATAGTTCAACAGATGGAACAGTCCATTATCTGAACGATAAGATGTCTCAAAGTTGAAAAATGTTGATCAAATTGCAATTTTTTTGGTCTGATAGTTTCAGATAAAGTACCATAGATTTTGATCCACTAAACTGAAATTGTTCATCGATAGCGGAAAATAAAGCTACGAATAGCACCTCTCAAGCGCATCCTATAAAACTTATTTATCAGTCTTAGTTTTCTTGCTATGGCACTTAATGTGAACACATGAGAGCCTGGAAATCACTGAAATCAAATAAATTAGATATTTTAAAAACCCGATCTGCTGGAAACAATCTGAAACGCGTTTTGGACTCGGAGGGCACCCCAGAAACAGAAAATCATAGTCCAAAGTCTGGCTCAAAAAGTGTGTTTATCAGTGTAATTAGCTGAAATAATGATTCATTCTATATGTAATTGATAAAATTTCTGTTTCCATAAAAAAGACCATCCGCAAAACAGTTCGATTCAGTGCAAATGAGTACACATAATATTTTATTCAGTTAGAAAACAATAATAATAAATATCTTATAAATACAAAAAATTATGTACGAAATTCCATTTGGTAGTTGATGTCATTCTCAATATTCGTACCTAGCGAGTCGGAGCTATCATTGTGGTTTCTTCCAAAAGCGGACGCTTCATGATAACTGAGGTAATCGTTTTCTCCGATACCATTCATCTATTTGTGAAACCAAATAAATTATTCTAATGAATGTTTCATATTATGAACTGAGCCTTCCATTTCGTGCTTACCTGTTGACTCAAGCGAATGAGATCCGGATGATTCACACTGAAATGTTCATTTTCAAAATTATTTGACGACGCATAGTTGTTAAGAGTCTGCCATGGTGGTTGATATTGGGTGATTTCCATTGCTTGGCTATTTAAGAGAGTAGCTGAATCAATCGGTGAATTTGCAACCAGTTTTACACCATGTTCATAGTTTTGTTTGTGCCGATTCTGAAATTATGTAAAATGCCGATTCTGAAATTATGTGAAATACGAAATCCTTATGGAGAAATCGGAGAATCGGTACGAATGTATGCATATATTGCAAATGTGCGGTCATACATAGCGTACATTCGTATCGATTTACTGATTTTTCCGTACGGATTTCGTATCGCTTGCGCCGCTGAATAAATACGAACCTTCTCTTGTTGCATTTCCATTTTGATTTGGTTTTTCTTGTCTTTGCAACGTTTATTTTGGAACCAAACCCGAATAACGCGCGGTGATAAGCCAGACATTTCAACAATTTGTTCTTTCATCAAGGCATCTGGGCGGGGATTCGCCTTATAAAAATTCCTGGAATTCAACAGAAGAATGGTCTTGTTTTAAAATGGTTTTCATTGCTCGAGTTGAACTAAACATATAATAAATCGAAATAAAACACATGTTCTTTGATGATTTATGTTGGTATATCTGTATTTTACAATTCATTTTTTTGGTTAGAATTGCATATCGTTGATACAATTGGTTATATCATGAATAACTGCTAAACTAGCATTGAAATTTTTCATTTCATTGAATATTTACATTATTTTGCTTTCCTTTGCTCCAATTTTAATTAGTAAATTTGTGTAAAACGTTTGTCACATTTAAATGACATCTATTATAATCAAATCGATAAATACAATGTGTTTTTCATGTTCATAAATGTTTTTCGAAATTATTTGTTCTGATTCATATTACAATACATTTCAATACATTCTCTTAATAAAGAATACTTAATGAAGATTATTATCAATTTCTCATTTACAACCAATTCAATTTATCATTCAAGTTTTGTTTTAAACACAAAGTTGACGACAAAGGTATGACGGGCTCTTAATACTTTTTATTGCATCTCCTAAGCTACTGTGAGCTCAAATTCATTAAAGAAAAACATTGCAAATCCGAAAATTCGATGTAAAACAAAGTTTTAATTTTTTTAAGTTCCAAATTAGAAGACTTAATTTCGTATGAAAGGATAATGTCTGGATCAAATATTCAGACCCAAACTTTAAAACTGTCATTATGGACTGCCTGGAATGCTATCATCACTTTCTAGATATGTTACATATGAATCTGTACTATCTGGATGATGACCAAGAGAATCATTTTGTGGCCGATTATGCAATGGCATATTTTTCGGATGCATTGGTTGCATACCGCTTGAGTCGTAACCATGCATCTGCAATCAAAATTGAAATCATTTATATGTTTATATGAGTTTTTCCAGGCAACAATAGGATGTCCTCGCCATACCTGATTATACAGTTGTTGAAATGCTGGATTGCTATGGGTATTCATTGAGCTATTGTCCAAATCAGCGTTCAACGCATAATCGGTTAAAGCCTTCCATGGAGGTTGATAAGATGTTACTTCTAATCCGTGCAGATTTAAAGGTGAATCATGACGCACCGGTGAACTGGCTATCATTGGAATACCTTGCATTCCACCATAGCCCAGTTTTCGACCATCTTTCTCTTGCTGCATTTGTATTTTCATTTGAATGGTTTTCTTTTTATCTTTGCAACGTTTATTTTGGAACCAAACGCGAATAACACGCGGTGACAAACCAGTCATTTCAACTAATTGCTCTTTCATCAAAGCATCAGGCCGAGGATTAGCATTATAACAGGTCCTATTCATAAGATAAAAATTGTTCGAAGATTTTAAATTATTTTTTGTTGTATTGATTTTTATCGGTATGAAAATTTGTCTTACAGTAGCGTTACCAGGTTGTTTCTTTCACTCATATTGAACACACTCACTCAATCCACTCATACACAATCACTCACGTTATTTATGATTACAAATTATATTATTGAAAAGTTTTAATATAGTTTGATTGATGTCAGTATTATAGATTATTGTGGCGATTTTGCCGATAACAAATTTACTGCACGGATACAATGACTCAATCCTTTTGCCGCTGCGAAACGTATAAGAATCAGAAAAAAATGCTACATTTGTTTCTTTATTTTCCCGTACAAGATTATTTATGCGACTTATAGACGTTAATTATATAAACATATACTGATTAAACTCAAAGGTCGACAGATGATAATTATATGCGTTCGAAAAGTATTATTCCAAGCGGATTGTCTTCATGTCTACGCAACTCATGAGACAATATTATATTTTGGTCTTCAGCTATGTGTCTGTCATAATTTTTTTTCAGACAAAGAATCAAATCTATTCATCGATTCAATATTCGCTTTTTAGTTGGGTTTTCTTCAACGTATTTTTTTCTCTGTTTTCGCAAAGGTGACAATATGTCTCTTTTATGATAGCCTTCACTAGAATTATATTCTACAAATTGTCAGAACAAAAAATCAAAAAATGAAATTCTCTCATCAAACAGCCTCTTCTATGAGTATATACACGTATACATTTAACATTTGATTACAAAGCGTTCAATAATCACACGCACATGAAGTTGTTATTTATCAAACGCCGCATATTTGGTGTGTACAGAAAAATTATTCGGGTTTTGTTTCATTTTGTTTACTTTTTAATTATCGTTGTCTTGATTATTTTCTTATTTGATTAACAGATAGTTAAATGGTATTGTGCGGTTGAATGTGCGAATGGTAGTGATTGTTTTCTGATCTGAATAAACGTATGTGAAATTCAAAGAACATAAGCAAAAATTCGAAAATTTAGAATCGATGTTGATTGTTGAGTCAAAGCAATCGTACGTACTTGTATGTTTGTACGCAGTACGGGTGCGTAAACGAAATGAAATTGATACAAGTCAAGACTTTCTCAACGTGTTCGTCTTTGTTAAAATTCTTTCAAAAAGCGGCATCGTATCGAACCATTGTAATTTTCGATAGATAGTTTTGATACATTTTCGCCATGCAAAGATGAAACCATGAGAAATTATTATTATTTTTTTATGATGTGTCACAATGCGTCGATGTGAAGTTTTCGAAATGTGAGGATTTATTTACCTTAAAGTGTGTAGCTGCTTTTCGTTCAGAACAGTTCGCACGCGTGTTGGTTTGCCATCTGATGGTCCCGATTGCCTTTTTTCGCGAATACTTTTATGTGAACCTGATTCGCTCCCTGAATCTATTGAAAATAAATCATAAAATATATTAAAGATTTCTCGAAATTCGTTTTTTTGCTCAAAATTGCTTTTTCGTAGACTGCATTCTGGGCTGGGCGCCACAATTTATTCAATTCTTCGATTTACATTCATTTGAATATGAAATACGAATAGATTATAATTGAAAAAACAAATCATTGATTTTTGAAATGTAAGTGAGAA
This sequence comes from Mayetiola destructor, assembly GCA_000149185.1. Taxonomy (NCBI): domain Eukaryota; kingdom Metazoa; phylum Arthropoda; class Insecta; order Diptera; family Cecidomyiidae; genus Mayetiola; species Mayetiola destructor. Next base: position 122,666 of record GL501966.1, read on the forward strand.
TTATTCCGTTAACCAAAAAATGGTCAATTTGAAATGTGATAAACAATTGCGGTAAAGGTGGTTAAACTTGAAAATACTGGTTTACAAATTGTTAACATGCCGAATGATTGACTCTCTTTTTTCTCATGATATCAATGAAAATATTGATTTCCATTTCAATGAATAAGCGATTTATCTACGCTTTTGCGTAGATTAAAGCTTATTATTTGAATTGATAAAATGAAATGCTTCACTTATTAAAATAGTGGATAGTGAATTCGACGGGCGACATCGAAAGAATTCATTGTCATCCGAATCGTTTATTTATTTTATAATTTGAAATGTACATATGACTTACCAGACATGGAACCAATTTCACTGGAATGATTGTTATTGTTCAAATTTGTGTTATTGTTGCTTTCCATGATAGGCGCGACGCGACTTTGAGCAGTTTTTTCCAATACCTCGTGATCATCCTTACAGTATAAGAGTCCACCGTCACGTAACGCAAACTCATCACCTGATTAATCAACAAACAAACAATTAGGTTTGGTTCATCACATATTATATTGAACATGACCATCCTTGAAATGTTATGGAGGTACGGTAATACGATATATTCTATACTAACCAAGAACTAATTTTCGTGCGCAGGCTGAACATCGAAAACAATCGATGTGATAAATTTTGGTTTTCGCTCGCATAACTAAGTCATCTTTTTTGAATGAATTGCCGCAACTATCACATCTGGTACCAAATAATCTTTAAAATGGTTTGAATAAATACATTTTTGACGAATACGAAAACGTTTGACAATTTCATTTTTGAAAATTACCTAAAATAATCCCGCTTACAATAAGTTTTACCATCGCGCACAAAGCATGTACATCGTTCATCTAAGAATTGTCGACATTCTTGACATTTAAGGCAAGCCGCGTGCCACTCCAAATCGGGTGCTACACGTAAAATATATTGATCATGTATTTGCCCACCACAGCCAACGCAGTTCGATAGCTCTTGTTTTTCTGCAGAGAGAGAAGGAGGAAAAAATTTAACCATCGATGAACAAAAATTCCGTCCTAGAAAGACAGCTCTGATAGATTATTAAATATTAAATTTTTGATCTCATGTTAGCCACCTTTCATTTGGTTTTGCCGCTTTTTGTTAATTCTTATTTGGAAGATTTGTTAAAAATAAATTATTTTTTTCGAAGATGAGATAAAATTACATTAAACTAAATAATATTAACTTATTGACCAAATATTGACCAAATTCAATGGGATTGAAGTGTGTTTTGTCAAAATTTAAGTAAATTTTCATGCTGATCAGAATAGCCCAAAGTTTTCTTCAAATTTTGCTGATATTTCAAATATTTTCTGTGCATCGCTATTTTTTCTTTAATATTTTGCCCAGTACTCTACACAATCCATCCCTTAACATCTCTCTCAACATTGTATGTACTTTCGAATGCAAATATGCCTGAGTATGAATCAACAAAAGTCGTCCATTTTTTATATTTTTTTATTCTTCTGAATTTCTATCTCGTTGACGCTATGAATTGGGGAGAAACGTAGTTCAAAAAACAAAAGTAAAACGGAGACCAGGGAATGTCATCTATTCTTTTTTTTTATATTCAATATTTTTGACTGGCAATAAGTATAAAAAATTGACGAAGTAGATTCAACAGAATAAAATGAAAAATACGATGGAACGAGAATAATATCGTTTTATAATATGAATAATTTATAAAGGCGTGTTTCGTTGAATGGACCGCCTTTTGCAATATATTTTAAACGGTTCAAAAAGACAAAGCAATTGTTTACAAAGAATGGCAACAGAAGTAACACAACCATCAAATATTAACTGGCGAAAATACAAAAAAAAGGAGAACATTAACAGAAAAAAATGGAAAAAATTATAGCACTGAATGTTCAATGTACAGCATTTATAACAAAATTAAATGAATGAATTATTATTGAAACATGGGTGAAAAGCGATGAAAGGGTCTGTACAATCATGTCAATTGCTTCTCATACAAGTTTTTTTCTCTTCTTTTAATTCACTCCTTCACTCAATTCATTCGTCATTCATATAAGATTCATATCAATCTGTGGACTTTTTATGCACGAAAATGTCATTTCAACGATACGTTTTGCATGGGATTTCTCCAGTTAGTGAGATCGCTGAAACATTCAGTCAATGGTATCTTCGCTTCAAAGTTGTTTCGATTGCTGTTTCTTTTATTTAACAAACCGATGATATTGAATAGTGAATCACTTCATATAATATACTAAAGGCGAAAACATATTCATAGTGAACTGAAAACAAATGTCAAGCACGGGATTCAAAAAACTTCTTTATCCAGAAAATTCGATGTATTTTTCGATCGAAATTAATCATTCTGCTGAAAGTGTACATCATTGATCATAATCGATTCACCAATATGAATGCGACAAACAAAAGAGAGTTTAGGACTAAACATAAACGGAGTTAAAAGGTAGAAATGAAATCTTTGTCGCGTCAAGATAAAGCCTTGTATTGACGGCGCCAATCCGTTTTCATTCTCTTTTTGTATATACATACTAATATTGGAAGACTACCTAACTGAGTGCATACATTTTGTCTGCAAGACGAATGAAGCACTTTTTTCACGACTCATCGTTGTTTTCGGTCCCTATATTTTGAGATTACGAAGAATTTTCTGCTCGATTCTAAGAAAGGGAATTTCACACGTAATTTTTCTATTCCTTCCGTTTTTGTCTATGCACATTTGTGTAAAACAAATTTAAAGTTTCAAATTTGGTTACTCATTTCACTACAATTTATATACACAGACCACTGGACCATTGAAGAAGTGTTTCTGAGACATTTAACGAGATATATTTGATTGTCCTTACACGCTGAATGATCCAACTGAGAGTAATCATTATTATTTTCATTTACGAATGTATCCATGTACTCATGTTGATGAATGAGTCAGCAGTCAGCATTCATCGGTGATAAAAATTCTGAACCATCCGAAATTTGAAACGAAGACTTGAATTATTTGATTGTTTGTCATCGCCACGAAGCATGTTTGTTAATTCAATTAGAAGGAGTCGGAAAGGAGAGGATCAATAGTCATTAAAAATTGATAACACCAATAAAATGTGGTAACAATGAGAATTTTATGAGAATCACCTTGTTGTTTTTCCCTGAAACGATTTGTAACGACTCAAGACATATATTGCACTCGGACAATAATCTGACGGCAACAGAATTTCGATTAAAAAACATAAGAATATAATATAAATGCTGTTGACTTGTTCAATGTAATGTGGTGATTCTGTTTGAATACAACTATCATTATCGAACGGTCCAGCCGACAATGTTGTAACCCTCGTACAAATAGTGCAATGTAGGCCTACAGTATAGTTTGAAAGATTTTCTTAAAACAGAATCAAAATCAAACGGTGAACAAATTGAAATTGTCAGTTGTCGGCAAATGTTAACTATAAACATAAATATCTCACATGTAATACCAATGACAATCAATGTTTGAGGTCATTCGGAGATGTATGATATTGCGTAGTAGATATAGTACTTAGTCCGTTAATTTGTTCATTTTTCACCTCTTCTTTTTCTAACATTCTCTGGAAATAATAATTACAAAAGCCAATATAAAATTAACGTTTGAACTTTACATTTGTTTCTATTCATTCAACTTGCTATTAAAGAAATAATAAAAATCTTCAAAATAGTAAAGCTTCAGCTGGACACCACTGTGTTTTCAATATTCAGTTAAAAACAAGTCGATCTTGTTTTATGTCAGTTTTCTATTAGTTGGCGAAATATGATTTGAGTCTCATCGGAATGAAACTGTTTAATGATCAATCGCGTAAATAAACATCAGTTTAAGACTCTTGGATGAATGTAATGAAACTGTATTTTTCAAAAAAGTGTTTCCATTAAAAATACATAATAACGAGGGAGAAGAACAGTCAAAATTTCAATTGAAATTGTATTTAGAAATATTTGAATTTGATGCAAAGTATAAGTGATGGCGTCTACGCTCGCAGTTACTGAAGACTTGATTGTTTAAATCGCTGCCATGAAATAATTATGCTGTATTATTATTATATCAACATACTTCGTCGAAATTAAAATAGTGACGCATCCAGAAAAAACGTTTGATATCAATTCAAAGTGAATGGATTCTCAAATCAAATATGAACCAAAAATTTTAGTTATTTTAAAATGAAATATTTTTGTTTCAAACCAATCTGCTTGTGTAATATTTGTTTCCTTCTCCTCAAATTCGAACGCAGCTTGGTTTTGAAACAAAAACATGTAATATTTTTCTATAAAAGAAAGAAAGAAATTCTTAAGTCGTATTCGATCTGAGAATCCAGCCACTTTAAATTGATACAAAATGTTTATATGGATTATGGATGCGTCACTTTATATGAAACGAAGGGACATTTCTACTTTTGGTGTTTTTACTTTTCCGCCACCCATAATGGTAGAACAAGTATTGATTTTGGGTGTTGTCGTTCATATTTCTGTATTATTCAATAACTCTCTCCCAGTCCACTATTCCGATCTACAAACTGCTTTATCGTGTATAGAGCGTTCTCAGAATCACCCTTATTGAGTGTGGAGGTATGAGACCTTCTTTTATGGCTACTACAGTGCACCCTATGAAATTTTCCTACGTTTTCGCACACCACAATTTAAGAAGCGAGGAGAATATTGTTCAGACCCAATAAAAAGTGCAAAACAAAATTTTTTTGAAAAAATAGTTTTTAGGAAAAAATCCTGTGTGTACGTTGTTGGCACAATAGCGCTTCTGGAATGGCTAAATCTGTTCGGTTTTGTGATTGGATATTGTTTGGAGCGTATCACAGATAAACTCTATTGATTTTAGGCTTAATAGAGAAAGAACATTCATTAACATTTTAAAAGAAATTTTAGGTTTCCTCGGCA
>GL501966.1:130576-144840 GCA_000149185.1 Mayetiola destructor
GTAAAGTCAAAATACCCCCCCCTAGTGCCCACGTATGATCCAGATGAAATGGTCACAGCTGGTCGCTTCCGACGCCAATTAGGCAATTTGGCCCGTGCATTGAACGAAAAACCGCCAGCAATAGCGCTGCTCCATCTGATTACCATTTGTTCCGATCAATGCAAATTGGCTTGGCTGACGTACGGTTTCAAAATGTCGGACAAGTACGAAAATAGGTCGATGAATGGATTGCCTCCAGAAAAGATAAGGACTTCCTTCGACAGGGAATCCACAAACTAGATAGGAGGAAGTCATAGCTAACGAAGGGCAATATATATGTTAATGTACTCATTCTTTTTGTTATTCGAATAAATCGCTTTTGGAAGCCAAAAAACGACCAAAATTAATTCTCCCTCTTAATATTAAAAAAAAAAATAAATTGAAAATTTTTGGAAATATTTTAAAAATTTTTTTCTCGCCAATCGATCGGAAACAGGGCAACACAAACGCGAAAAGCATTTCAGGTATTACAACATTTCAGTGCCGTAAATTAATTTTTTCCTTATTTTTCCAGTGCATTTCTCTCTATGCATACATTTATGTTATGGGTTTTCCGTTGCATTCTTCCAAAAAAAAAAAAAATTCTAAATTTTTTTCTCGACAATCGATTGAAAATCGTCTGAAGCACGTAGAAAAACAATTTTTTTTAAAGAAATTTTTTTATCCAATGGTATCCCCTTGCATTTTTTCAAAAAATTCAAAATTAAAAACAAAAATATCAAAATATCGCTCATGGTGCGGAAAAGTATCTTCTAATCCTTAAAACCATTCTTTTTGTTAGTTGTATTGTCTTTTTGTTTTTTGAATGGATGTGGGCTGCATAACTTGGGATTCTCTGTTCGATACCCGTAAATTTACGATTATGATAGGAGGTCGATTGATGCAAAAACAAAGCCTTTGATAAGATTAATTTATAATGTCAATCACCTCATGCTCTACAGTACGTCAACGTAGTAATGGACAGGAATGCTAACAGAACTAATTATCAAAACTTTGAGCAAGACAGTCCCAGACATTTATTTGGAGAACTATTTTGCGACTGAACCATTTCGTAGCCGTTTTACTTATGCTACGGAAATAAAACTTGATCTCATTGCATCGGAGTTTCAGTGAAACTATCATTTTTGGTGGTATTAATATGGGTGTTTGAGAAGTTTCTCTATGTGAGAATTCTATATATTTTATTTTCTCTCAAGTTCTTAATAATTCGCTTTTGGAATTAAGAGTACGTATTCATCCTGTTTAAACCCTGGATAAATAGCGTCCAAAATTCAGGATACAAAAACATGAAAAAAGCAAATGGTAGGAAGTGTCTCGAATCCAAATGAAAAGATTTGGTTTATTTTGTTTGCCTCAGTCAGTCACAGCCGAAAGAGCTGCAGAAAAAATAGATTTTGATTCCATTTTAAAACAGGTATGTTGACTTTTTCAATTCGTCGTTTTTTCGTTTTTACTGCTGATGCCATAATTTCATTTGGTTCTTCCTGTGTCGGTTTTCTAGCGGCAAACAAATATTTGAAATTTGGTTCTTTTCTCCTCTTCGTTTTTGTTTTCCGATGTTGATATTTTCTCTTGTTTTTCTTGTTTTTATTTATATGGTTATTACAGTTTTTTCCTTTTCGTTTTCATAGCCGTTCAGACGAACCCAACGATTGAACAAGTAGTTCAATTCAGTGGTCGGTAAATAGCAATAAATGCCACGTTCCTCACGAATTTCATCGACGAAGATATTATTATTGTTATTTAATTTTACAAGGTGTGAAATATTCGTTCCATCTACGCTTACCGCTGAATGAACAACGTTCTCAACTTTTTTCCATTACCTATTACATATACTTTTTGTTTTTAAACTGATCCACAAATTTTATCCACATGTGTTCTTCATGTGAAATATTTTCATAAAATATGTGAAAAGCAATATCTTCAAATGCTTCATTCGCTATTTCTTAGCTTTCGGATTTTTGGGGATTCTACAATCAAAACGAAATTTACTGGAATGAAGAAAAATCACATATGATTTATTGATCGTCACGCGAGTTGAATTTTAGTAAAAAAATTTGCCTTTTGTTTAATTTAACACAATCATAAAAATTAATAACATTTTATTTTAATGTCCGTAGACTGAATAAATATTGAAGATTATAGTTGTGTTTGTACCAAAAGCGGCGTGTTTTCGGGATGATTTTCGGATGGATGAAGAATTCAGCGTCAAAAGACATCCATTCTAATAAGACATTCTTTTCACAGGCTATAATTACTATTTCATATAATTAACTCAAACTAATTAATTTGAATCGAAATTAAAATTTCCGTTTTTGGATGATTCGAAATTTCCAAAAAATCATCGAACAGTAATTTATGCCAAGCGGTTGGGTGACAAATTCTTTTTCTTGTGATGACAAATTCTTACGGTTTCATTTCATTGGAATGTATGAATGTTATTCAAATACGGATGACGGTTGAAGAAAAGAAGAAGTGCAATGATATCAAAATGTGTCGCCTCTTATTTATAGCTCATATTCATTCATCTGCGTCTGGCGATCACCAATACACAAATAAATCAACGATCCGATAACCCAGATCAAACATCAAAGAAAAAACCGAACAAAAAATCACATGAGAAGAGAAACGAAATCAAATGTTCTGATCCACAACATTGAAAGGAATGATGACTGAAGTAGAATTTTTTCTTGTAGTTCTACTTCTCGCTTATGAATTGTGAATGATTAAATACATTCGTTCGTTCATTTGATTGTCCACCTTCCGTTCCGTTTTGGATTGATTGGACTGTTGTCAAATCGGTTTGAGATAACGACCAAGTTCACGGCTGAAATCAACAATAATATTGAATAACCTCAAATGCGTAACAATGCATTGCAATCTCATGCAACATATAGAAAATTAAGAGAGATTTGTCAGGAAAAAATTATTATGAACATCAGTCATGAAAATTGAACTACGTATCATGTGAATATTTTACGACATCACATTCCATCTAATGTCGTTGTAATATGTTCAACGAAATTGCCGCCTGCCTCGTTCAGGAGGAAAAAAATTGTATTGACATTCAATTGTATGAAGTCTCACGCATCTCACAATTCGTTTGAGACGTTTGACTATTTCTGAAAAAAAAAAATGTTTAAAGAATAAGGCAAATAATTTCCAAATGGAACTATAATTCAAAAACGTTGCGTTTTATGACATCCCATATCTTCGATCAACCAACGTTCTGCTTCCAAGTTTACGATGTTAATTGGTTTTTTAGCGTTTGTCATAGTAGTTATTTGTCAATCACATTGATTTAATGGATAATTGAATGCTCGAACCCGAAAATGAATTTCGAAAATTTTGAATTTATAAAAACAAAATTTGGTTAAGCATTTCTTATTTTGTTCAATAAATAATATTATAGGTGTTATTGGTGGTTCAATGGAAAAAATTCAAATGCCTAAAGTTAAAAGGAAGTTCCGACACGCAAACTCCAATCCATTAACTTATTCGAAGACCGAAGACATTCTAAGTCCTTACCTAAAATGAAGATATGGCATCGCGAAGATATAAAATGAAAAGCTGGTAAAGAGTGATTTTCCTAGTGTCGTTGGAAAAGTTCAAAAATTCATAATTGGCAGCAAATAATTAATGTAAATCGAATTGTGAATGAAACGAATTTTACAAACAACCGATCATTTGCATACATTTGACGGTTTATATATGCATGGAAGACATATTTACACAGAATATATGTAAATACCAAACGAAAAGAACTAACGCAACAAATGTTCAATTCATATTATTGATATCAGCCATGGCTATTGCAATATTGAAGGCAATTTTCATTAAATATAAATTTTGTTATACTATGTTGCTTTTTTTTTATATTAACCATTGCAAATGTTGAGATTCACATTTATCCATTCTGTTCAATAATTTATTGCATCTTTACGAAGAACTTCGAACAGAATGAAAACAAAAAATCAAGAAAAAAGGCGAGGGACCCTGTGTAATGTTGATACATGAACACGAATGCCGTCGGATTTTGCGCGATGTTCAACGCGTGGAACAAGGAATGGAAGGAAAAAATGAGCAGAAGAAAAAAATCAAGCAAATAACTGAAATGAGTTTCGAGTAACACTATCAATACCGACACTTTGTCTCGATTGTCTGAAGCACGAACAGATTGCAAGTACATATTCTGTTTATCGCACACACATGCGCTCCTGAATTATAGTTCCCTATCAAAATCAAAATGTTTTTTTGGAATTTCAAATGTCAAATAACTGATGAACAATAATATTATTTTAAGTTCATTATGTTTGATTTTTTTATTTTTCATTTCAAAATTAGAGAAGAACATTTCAATTAAGCTCATAAACACCTATTGCTTTGTGGCAGTTTTCTATTTCGTCAGCGAACTCAAGTACGCTCATTTGGTGTTTTTAGCAACACATAAATTTAAAATTTTTGTGAGCATTCGATTCAAGTTTGGGAGTTTTTGAGATTTTGTCAAACATTTCTGCATTATTTCTCTCTCGTTATCACTTATTTATGATGTTTAAAGCTACGTTCGATTTTATTCTTATATCTTTTTGTTAATTTTCTCATCATCATCATCATCAAGTCCATTTTGTTTATTCGTTCCGTTGAGGTATGTGATTGCGATTAAGATTTTGTTCTTCACTCAATCCGAATACGCTCTGTATTCGTTTCGCGTGCAGCCCAAAATAAAAATAAACTCATAACAGGCTATTAGAATACATTTTGATCGTGTAGATAACGATGAAATGAAGAAAAAAAGATCTGATACCAGTTTAATCTACACAATCGACGATTATATTTGGTTGAATTGGACTAATTTTCAATGAAAAGCACCGACAGCATCAAGTAGCGGCTCTTCCAACTTTCATATGGTGATTTTGAGCGATTACGCATAAATTTATCCTTCTCTAAGAATTTGATTGAATAATCAGCAACTATAAATTATGAAACATGAATTTTCTAACTCAAAATCTGTCTATCTACTTCTTGTCGAAAATTCTACGAGTTGTACTCTGATCTCCGATCATAGCTCTATCAATCAATGTAGAGCTACTCAAAGTTTTCATAATCTATTATTAACATATAAAATAGACCATATCCAATGTGCATTGTATGGATCAATAACTCACTTTGTATTAGTTGAAAGAAGATAATTCCTCATCGGGGTAAAAATTGTTCCCTCACAAAGCCTTAACAGTTATACATCAATTTTCAATTCAAAAAGCAACATCTTTGATAGATGGGCATTGATTTGTTTTTCTGTGCGAGATGCGAGGTTCTATGAGACGTGTTACTTATCACATGTCTCACCTTCATTGCGTTGTGGATGTCTTTGATGTTTTCGTTTTATACCGAATCGAGTAAAGATATCGCGATCGAGTAAAGATATCGCATATCAATGATCAGACTTAGTACAGTAGTAATGATTTTATCTTGAAACATTGAAACGAAAAACAGTTGAAAAATAGTAATGACAATGATGATACTCAAGGATTCAATGATCTCAATGATGATAACGTTGTTTAACACAAAAACATATTCTTCTCTTCAAACCGAAATACGAAAGAGTTTCAGAAATGGGCAAGCACATGAATTCATGAAGAAGCTTTTATTAAAGAGATTTCCGACTTGATAACGAATCGAATTCATGTTTATTTTCGCTTGTTAGCATTCATTTGGTTTAGTGTCTCATTTTCATTTATACTCATTCGTATGTTTCAATATTTAATTGGATGCCGTTCGAACGAAAGAGAAAGAGAATGAAACTAACGAATTGGATAAAAAAACCAAACCATCGACGCAATAAGAATAATACAATCGAATGCGCAGGGATTGCTGGTGTGAAGTGAATGGATGAAGGTGAAGTTGTCTCAACATTGAACACTCAACAGAATCTTCAAGCTCGATTCTGTATATATAAAAAGAGATCTGTATGCAGTATACAGCAAAAGCAAATAGAACGAGTGCCAGGACAAAAAGGAAGTATTCAAATAAGTATAAAATATGTTACAATCACTCACATTTCGATACGAATAACCATCATCAAGCATGATGATGGAGAACGAAACGCGCGAAATAATCGACACTCGCATCAATGAACTTCAATATAATAAAATATACAATAATAATATAAGGTATTATACGAAAAAAATGAACGAATAAAAATAAAAAAAAAGAGATATATGTAATAAATAAATATGGGAAACCAAGAACTTGTATAACTACAACACGTAAAACGAGAAAACGAACGATCGATAGAAATGTACGCCAGAGTTTGCTTGCTTAAAATCGTATTGTAGCTTGTCCGGGCATCTTTTGAAAAATTGCCGCTTACATATCAAGTTGTTTTTATTTTTCCTCCTCTTGATTCGGTGGTCATTCCGCCGCGCAATCATTGTAGTATACAAAAACGATCTATAAATTTTACATAATTTCTACGGCAAACATTTCAAAACATAACGAAAATGTTCGAAAAAGAAGGGAAAGACACGCAAATGACTGAATCAAAGGAAGGCATTATCATTGGTAGTACTCCTTCATATTCAACAATAATAATGAATAAAAGAAGAGACCTTAGATTCGGCATTTTTTAATCTTTTCGAACTGCTGTTGCTATTGATATTTGTTGCTGTTTTATCGATTCGTTGCTATTATTATTTTAATTTTATACTGTAGTTCGCATTTATATTTATTTTTTGTGTGTTGTGGTTTTTGTTACTTCGATCGATATTACAGTAACCACAAAAGGGTGGAGCAAAACACTTTGGATTCATTTGATGTATGTATGATTTTTTATCTTTTGATGTTCTATTAAATCTGAATAAAATTAATCTTAAAAAATTGAAAAAAATGAATTCCATTGAGACCGAGCCCATGGCATGTGTTGAAATTAGAAATGCCACTGTGATTATAATATTTCCATTTGAAATATGTTTCGAATTTGATTCGATGATTATTACACAGACGTCAAATTAAGAAAATGATTGTCTCATTCTATGACAATATATGTATAGTTCCATCTGTAAATGTGACAAAAGTTATCCGATTCGCGGGCAACTTCAGTTTATTATAGCTGAGTTGTCAACGCATCCGTTCTATCGGAAATGAAAAAGATGAAAATGAATCAAAAATTTAGATATTTTTTCGGTTTTTGAAATTACCAAGAGAAATAATTAACATTTTTAATAAAAAGAAATTTATTTATATTGAAAGTATTTTCAATCATTTGAAATCAAATATCAAATATCAAATAATCCGAAAAAAAATATCAAAATTTTTGATTTAGTTTTATCTTTTCATTTCGATAGAACGAATGCGCTGACAGTTCAGCAATAATAAACTGAATTTGTCCGCAAATCGGATAATGTCTGTCACATTTACAGATGAAACTATATATTGTCATAAAATGTGACAATCATTTTCTTATTTTGACGTCTGTGTACTATTAATTTGAGCTGTGGCTCCATAGATTTAGGTGATGGTATTTGCTGTGAATTTGTGATAAAGATTGAACATCGAAAGTTCATCAAAACCAAATTTATATTTTATCGGCGAACTTTTTGATGACGCTCGGCACAAGCCATCGAAAGCTGCTGAACAATCTGAGCTGAAACTGTATTTTAGACATTTTTTGTCAGCTTATTTCCAGAATAATAATTCAAAGACGTCGTTGTTAATATTGAAAACGATGATTATAGTTGTTTTATATTTGGCCTATTCACCTCAACAAAGATACGTTAATATGTATTTAACATTCGCGCATTTACTTCTTTACCGTTGTTCGATCGCTTGTAAATAAACATATAGTGTGTAATTCAATTCAATATTGTTGTCACTTCAGAACATTACGCAGCGGTTAATTTGTAATTTAAATTCAAATATGAACCTGTTTCTGAGCATCGAACACCAACTATTTTCGTATAATTTAAAGTGACTTCACTCGGAATTATCATGCGAAATTCAAATGTTTCAGATGTTTCAATCCTGTAATTAATTGAATTTGACAATTTATTATCAACAAAAAAACTATAGCTCACTCCAGCAATATCTTTCTTTTTTTTTTTTTTAAATTTAGAATTCATTGATGAAACTGTACGATTTCTGACTGAACAAAAGTACGATTTCTGTATAATATTTGGCTCTTGGCATTTGTTTTGATGGAAAAGATTGGGTCATGTTTTTAAAAATGAACCACAATTAATGAAAGCGCTCATAAGATATTTGTGTCAGATTTGTGAATTATCCGAAACAGTGTGCGTCTGTTGGAAGAATGAGCGGGTGCGATATGCCAAAAACATAAAACGTTCATCATCTAAACATCGATGTGGAACTTTTCAAGTAAAGTATGTTGACCGCAATAGAACTATTAACATTATTAAGTTGGAAATCAGGCACCAACAATAAAAAATGTGCAATGGGCAAAATTTAATTTGAAGTTAAAGCATTGAAATAAGTTCAAAAAGTCCGAAGTCTTCTATCGGTAAACGTCGTTCATATCGGACATCCATATCAGGAATTTAATAGCACAAATGTTATTTCTAATCTATAGTTTTCTTGCGAAATGATAAATTACTCTTTAGAATGTAAATTAAATTTTGCTTCTGGCTACCGCTTGGTTTTTTCCATTTATTTGTTTTTTTTTTCCAATGCTTACATCCTTATGTTTCGATTATTATGAAATGAAGTTATCTCTCAAAATTCAACGAATTGCACCTGATTCACAAAAATAGTGATGATAATGAGCAAAATATGCAAAAATAGCGTGCAAAATTCATGACGGCTGGAGCAGAACAACATTGTGGATTTCCAACAAAAGTAATAAAGTACGGAATTTAATGCAGCTCGAAAAATGCTATTGTTATATTCATTGTTATAAATTTACTTTACTCAACCGAATAAAATGAGCAAATACAAAATATTTATTTGTCTTTAACACTGTTATTTAGGTAGTTTTTAAATGTATTTATGGTTGCATAAATTTTAGTTCCGAACATATTATAATCGGTTGCCATTTGCCACTCATTGTTTTCATTGAATCCGCGTACAATCATATGCATATAAATCATAACAAAAGGTTAATAAAGGTGAAAGATGTCAGAGGATATAAATTCTTCAATGATGAATGATCGTTTCCTTTCAGCGACGAAGCCCTTTGTTCTTGACTCCAGTGAGATCTTCATAAGCAATAAATTGCAACAGAATTTTCCAAACAGTTTTTTGTTATAAGAATACTATTTAATTGAATCAATTACAACATTGAATGTGAAGATTATTTGTAGAATTTTTGAGAGTTTTTTTGAGATTCAAAATCATTTTCCTCGAGCTACCAATTTGGAAATAGAGTTCACCGTAAACGGACCATTTTTCATTTATTTGTCAACAATCATTATTACATATAACATAATTTTTTTCAATTTTCATCCAATCAGTGAAATCGAAATTAAAAAAAAAACTCGAAAATAAATCATTAATTTATATTGTTTCGTTCAAACTTTTCATTCCAGGATGATTTTCGAATGAACCGAAGGCAGACCAGAAAAAAGTTCAATTTTCTAAAAATATTCCATGTAGATTATTGTAAGGTGCGATTAGATTTTCTATCCGATTTTGACCAGAAAACATTTTTTTATAGTATATTGCTCATGATTTCCTACGAGTACAATCCAATCCTAATTGGAAAATCATTTTTCCTACAACAAAAACTGAATGAATAATTGTACGAAAAATATAAACTTACTGATTCTAATATCGTTTGAATGACAATCCATGTCCAAGTGATGGTTCATAACTAGCGACGGTTGTATCAAACCACTACGATGATTGTGCAATGACAGCTGATGTGCCATCGGATTGCTTATGTCTGTCATTGCCATTGGAAATGAGTTTATTATTTATTTTCAAATAAAATACTTTTTTGAATATATTTTCACTTTATTTGTACTTTTTGATTATTTTTCTATACTGCAAACTGATAATTCTGGCAAATATCAACGAATTCTTTCTTGTTTTTTCTTAATTCAAAAATGGCTTATTTGCATTTAATCTCCGATGGTTTTGCTTGCTTCCTTTTTAGGAAGTCTTTTTCTCGGAATTGTCTCCAAACCAGTTCAATTCATTTTAACAACATTTGTAGATTGATTTCGAAAACGATTGTGGTACAATCATTTTTTAATTTCTGGTATCAGTTCGAACAAGAGCTAATTTGTTAAAAAAGCCAATGGATTGTTAATGATTTTATTTTTCGGACTTATTTCTTTCGATTGATGATTTCAAATTGATGAAAGGCACCAGTTGAATATTGTTTTGAAATAGTAATATGGCATTCACAATAGAATAGCTCGTTCTCCAACACACGATTTATTTATATATATATTTATTGATTTAATTTTTTCAGTTCGTTTTTTATCTTTGTTTCACTGTTCTAGTCTCATCATAACCGCTTGAGGGTTGGACAAATTGTTTATATTCTTTCGGACAAATTGTTTATATTCAGCTCAGACCATCTGTTGCTCGATTCTTTCAGATATTCCCAGTCCGATAACGTATGTGTATCCAAATTGTGTTGCAAACTATTCATCAACAGTATATCGAATGCGACCGGCATTTATCGCATTAGTTGCGACTGAAAAATAATATATAATCACTGTTCGACGGCAAAAAAAATATTTTGTATTCAGAACTTTGTTATTTAGAAATTTATATGAATTGGGAATTCCAATGGGAAAATCGAATTTATTTGCTCGATTTCGTATTTATATTTTTCGAATTGAGTGAAAAACATGAGCCAAACAGAGAAGCCTCGGGAGCTCGTTTCACGATCTTACCGTCGCAACAGCTAACAAACAACTAATTTCATAAGCATACACAGCAAACAGCAGGCAAAAGTATACATAAACTCGTCAAGAGCATGGCATATTTGTTGTACAATGTTAACGCACACATCTAAACCATTTTCTCTCCTCTGTACGAATGGATGAATTTTGCATCGATGTGTGGTTCATAATGATAGCTGTTGAGTATTTTTCCGATTCGTTCTAAGCGTAACGTTTGTCTGTATATGAAACAATGTGCAATGCACAGCGAAGTCTGGCTCTTTTTTCATCGTATCTGTATTATCATTTAGTTTAGTAGTTGTTTGTATGTGCGTGTCTATCATGTATTGAATTTTTTAAGCCTCGCCCAGAAATCGATTTGATTGGTTGCTATAGCATCGCGGTGTCAGTATGAAAGTAGAAATTCTTGGAAATACAACAAAGAAGAAAATAACAAGGAAAAAAAGGAAACATAATCAACATCAAACAGTGTTTCATGTATTTAATATGAGCAACAGTAACAAAATGGTCGGATTTGATCATTTTTTGACTCGAGCTGAGATTTTCGATTTGAATTCCTTTTTTTGATATTTGTTTCAAAAGTACCAATTCAAATTTCTGCAATTTTTCTCCTTCTTCTACAGAAAAAGCTAAAATGCATAAAAACGGATCTTGGGGGATAAAGATCACTTGAATAATGAACATACTTCATTCAAATTAAGCGTGATTTTAACATCAGCGTTACATAAAAATGATCAAAATTAAGAGGGCTGCGAGTCGAAAAAAATGTTGATGAAAGATGAATCGAAATTAAAAAACCATCCATGATCAAGGACAATTCCCACCTTACTTAGTCACATTGATTATGCTAATTTCATCATGTGAATAATTTACAATTGTTCAACTAATGGTAAACCAAAAATTCGGCTGACATCTATCACATATTTCCTAAATCTAAACAATTGCATGTTGTTTCCCATTTTTTGCGCTCATACTATTCCGCTTCTGTAACTGTCACCGTTGAAAACAGATCGATGACACACAAATATGGTACACATAAATGTGATATTGGCGAATTTTGGATTCAATGATTTTCAACGCAGACTTCGGATAAAAAAAGAGTAGCCCATACTGCTCAATGAAATCGTTCGGCTTTTTTGCTATATGAACAGAGACATTGCTAATGGTTAGACAATGTCATCCATTTTTCATGACTAACATATTTTGATTCTGCTGTTTTGGGATTCGTGTTTTTTCTCTCCTTCGATGAAAACATGCAGATATCGATTTTTCATTAAACGTTTTCCCAAAATGTGAATGTTTCTCTTTTCTCTCTCACATACCATTTGGCCTATATGCATGAATTCCATAAAAATAAGTTCGATCGAAACGAAAGAAGAAGCTTCCAAAATGGACAATTTTTCGAAAAACAAAACAGAATAAGACATAAACGGGAAGTGAAAGGGTTCATAAGTAAAGCGAAAATCGACAACGGTAACAATGACAAATGTCTGCATCTCGTTTATGGTCTCGTTTCCGCCGCCACATATTTTTCCGAAAAAGATCGATATCCATTAGGAAAATTAAAAACATTTTCTTTTTTCATGTTTCAGTTATTTCTAAATGGTGTTGTGCGTATATGTGTAATGTGTAATTTGACATATGTATCTGTATACAGTACTAAGTATTTGCTCTGGTTTGCATACTGTGATAATGTATCTCTAACATATGAATGGTAACTCGTTTTACTCCAATTTGCAATAAGTTTTGTTGGAAACCTTGCTCGTTTCATTTTTATGATTGTGCGTATTTGATGTGGTGGTGAAATAAGCAGTTTTTTCCAACATTTATAGTATTACATTGTTGTATTATGGAGACATAATTTAGGGTATACGTCGTATACTATACGATGCCTTACCATCCGTTCGAGTTGAAGTCATTTATATCGAAACCTCATTGCGTTACTTTTTGAAGTCATTTTATTCGTTTTTTCGTTTTTCGCTTATGGTTTTAAGACCAGACAAGTACATAAATTGCTAGCACATAATTGGTTCAAAATGGTCGACACAATAAAATTTGAAATCATGAACAACATGTTGTGGTGGCGCTTTATGAAAAATGATTTGTTTTTGCAAAGGCAATATTACATTTTTTCACAAATCTGTCAATGTACATTGTACATAACGCCGTATTTAGACAAAAACATACAAATAGTTTAAAAAAAATAAATCAAATCAATTTGGACACTTGTCCATCTAATTTTAGTGATATTTAACGATAGAGAGTGTTAATAAATAGAAAAAACTGTAAAAATTTAAATATTTTGCTCGATGAACTATTGAATTGCAGAATTTCGACACTTTGAATGTATATTATATGTGAAATGGTGGCGCTTTAATCCACGAGGTTATACACCATTAAATAGTGGGCCATATGCATAAAATCGGAGTGAAAAGAACAAGTAAAGCTCCGGTGTAAAAAAAAACGAGCAAAGTAAGTGCTCCGAATAAAAGCGTATACTCATATGGATAAGCATTTACTTTTCACGCACTTCCTAACTCTGCTATAGACTGGAAAAATCGAGTAAATACGGTTTAAAGTGACAAAATGGTGAAAACATACCCCAGAAAAGAATTCTTTTGGTTGAGTCAGTCTTTTCCTTTTCAATTCACGCCCAGAAACCTTTTTCTGGTGGTCTAAACCAGCGATGGACCAAATTTCGATTACGAAAAATGTAAAAACGATTGGCTCGCTTCGCAATTGCTTTTGCTTTGATTGCAAGCGTTTCATCTTTTGATAATGGTACACTTCATATAAAAGATGCTCCGTGTTGTAGCGAAAAAAGATAAAATCTACAATGAAAGCTTTCAACCAGTTTTACAATTAAATCTTGAACATACGATTAGAAATTAGAATTCGATATTCTTGGGCAATAGATCAAGAGCAGAAATAGTTCTTATACACTCGCTTAGTTCAAGCTCGCACCGCTTAAAACACCCTGGCGTCTTGTTCAACTTGGTACATGTCTTCTTTATTTTTGATTTTCTTTCGATTTCTTTTTAATTATGCACCGTCGTAAATTATATATTTGGTTTAGTCAGTTTTTTTTTCCGTGTCAGTTAGACAGGCCCAGAATTTCAACTTTATTGAATTCCTCTAGGGACACCCCTCAAATTTTTTCGTATTGATCTTAAAAATCGATTGGTACAGTTTTGAAATTCAGTTGTCGGAACAAAAGCGCCAGTTTTGAGAGGCTACATAGAAATTCGAAGATTTTGTTAGTGTAATCATAGAAAGAGTAGAAATTCAGAAATTCTATCTTCATATTCATAATCAGCGACCCTAAAAACCTTAATGCACCAATTTTCAATGAAATCA
>GL501966.1:161896-185986 GCA_000149185.1 Mayetiola destructor
CGGTTCGTCTAGTATATATATATATATATATATATATATATATAACGATTTTGTAACTTAATGTTCCACATCAAGCAATAATTTTGCGTTGGTCAATGAACTCGTGAACCCAGTGTTTAATATTTAAGGAATTTCATAGCCCGAACATCATTTCTCCGTTGAACTAAAAAACAATGTAATTGAATAGTTTCGCTTGTTATTTTATTCGAATCTGTCTCAATAGAGAACATGAAACATCCATTGAACCAAATATTATTATTACAAACAAAACAACGAAACTTATCAACGTAAATATTAAATATCGACAGCGGCAAAATCTTTTGAAAATGCTTTTTGTATTGAGTTCATATCGTACGCACATCACACACAAACGCACACATTGATTTTCATTGTTTCGCATCAATATACTGATTGAATGAAAATACGTTTCGAAATATTCTATATTGAGAATTAGAAGTTGTTCAATATACTCACTATATTTACTTCGATTTATCCCATTTGTGTTTAGTATTTTAAACACAATGTTTATTCACATGTAATTTTAGCCATTGAAAATTGAACGGAAAATATCTATTTTTCATGATATTCCAAACCGACAATGCCGTTGACGTACATCCATTTTAAATATTGTGAAATTCAATATGAAGCGAATACATTTTGAAAGCTGCTCGGTATTTGTTTGCTTACCCCTTTTGACATGTTTTGATTTTGGTTTTCGGTTAATTTCGGTTGCGATGTTTCTCAAACTAGAGATCGTTCAACAAAAACAAGAACCCAAATTGCATGCCAATGCACAGCCTATAAACCAACAGTATTGATTTCGTGGTTGATTAAGTTAGATATACTTACTATAAAGTTTCTATCCCTGAAATTTACAATACATTCAGATTCGATTCAATGAAGACACAATTTCTTCACCTTCTAATCGATAATTCATTAAGAAGACGATCGAAGTAATCTTTGCTTGAATTGTTAGATTTGTAATTTGCATAATGGTTCAGATGAACGAAAACTGGGAAACGCATTACCCTTTCAAAGTTGAGCTGAATATTCCATAGACCAACAAGAGTTGAAATGTATCAAATAAAAGATTCAATTGACAGGAAACATGCACGTTGCAAGTCTAAAGATTTCGACACAAAAAATAAAAACAAAACTTACTCTTTCGGAACATAGAGGCGTCTATCAGTATCTTCTTATTTTTGACCTTTTCTTCGATAATTCGACAACCATAAAATCTGTTTCAAATAAATCATTTAAATATTTCGATAGTACCATGATATGGAGATGCCCAGTGGTACGAAAAGTCAATCATTCAATCGAGTTTATCTCGTTTTAAAGAATGAAACAACGATCGATTCAAAATTTGTCTGTCAAAAAATGTGTTCGAAGGGATGAAATCTGTATTCTGTAATACGAACATAAGGAGAATGCAAATGCCAACTGTTTTGAGTGGCACTTCACAAGTTTTTTCTATACAAAAGTTGAGGATGGCTTGAGTGTTTCAAAAAATAGACTTTTATAATTGCCGCATGTTTAGTGTTTTGCCCATGAACTACTATGTTTTGATACTTTTGGCCTATGTTAAGTGTTTTGATTTATGTGAATTTGTGTGGTTCTGAAAATATATTTTACTTTTTTTTACCACTTCGTAAAAAATCTAGAAAAGGAAGAAAAAACAAGAGGCAAATACGACATCGTTTCACGGCTCGATTGCAACATATTGAGGCAATCGTTACAACTCAAAGATTACAACAAAAACAGATGTTGATCTTCTGCTAACACCACGTAGCATCTAGACTATGAAATAACTATATTTTTCATCCATCTTCACTCATGATTTGTTCGAACCACACAAACCTGTAGCACATAGATTCACAGAAAAAAATTTTGTTTGGCGACAATACAGCGCAGTTAAATCCATCTGCACCTATTCGTGAGTTATGACCGATCGGGAGTTATGAACGTTGAAGTTTTTGTTAACAGCGAAAACTATTTTCTAAGCAGGTCAAAATGGATAGTTTCTGTTTATTCAAATGAAGTTCACTTGTAAAATGCAAAACATCATTGAACTCACGGGAACAGAGAAATCACTCAAAGTGTTTGTTTTTCTTGCAAGAAAAAATGGCGGTGAGATGCGGGCGCTGATCAAATGGATGTCACAGGTGAGTGTGTTTGGTCTCTTCATCTTATTCGAAGAACTCCCATCACTAGTTAAGTTATTAAATTTTCGAACGAAATGAATTCGCTATTGTTTTCACGGTGTCGTGTTTGGTTTCTACAACGTTGCACACAATTGGAAATTGTTTTCAATTCACCGTTGGAAATGACAAGCCAGCATAAGTAAATATTACCTTCTAACACTTTTCATATTATATAAAGTTCCTAAACAATAGCAATTATTGTCCAAGCTAGAAATTTGCATTTAATTTATTAACGATAAGTACAATTGATAATTAAATATCTGTGTCTTTATATTCCGATTTCGTTTAAAATAAAAAAAATTTCGTTACATCTCCGTGATGGATTGCCCTGAAATTGGTTCATTGAAAATGATTTCATTTGATATTTTCAAATATAAATTAAATGACTTTTCATATGAAATGAAATTTGTAACAATATAAACTTGCAAACGTTAAATATTCGAACAGAAACAGACATCGTACAGAATTGTCCAGCATTGATATATAAACAAGTCAATAATTACTTCAACTATAACGGTTGATCCATACGGCTTCATTTTTGTTTACTTATGACTTATGACTTTGCCATATTGATGGCCAACCCTATGAATATTGTATTTTTTTAGAACGACTCTTCCAGTACATTTTCCACTTTGAACAGAGAAAAGTGCTAAAACGAGCCAAGCCAATCCATGCGTATCCGTTCAGAATATAGGGATTCTCGATTCCCGGGATTTGAATTTGTATAAATTCACAACTTATTCATAAAAAGACTAGATTGATATTGATCAACATCATACGTTGAGGGAAAAATTCCGTTATTGACTTTTGACTTCTTTCCGCTCATATGAGAATAAAATTACCGAATGAAAGACATTTTTTTCTCGTTAAAATCACAAAAAACAACGGATTACAATCAGGAAGCGATCTGAAAAAAATTGTAATACAAACGTAGTCTTTTTTCGTTTCAAAGGGGCGAGCGGATCTCGACGTATACAATATTATTATTAATACAAACGTCATTAAGGAAACATTAAAATGCCGCATTCGTAGCCGAATCAAAAATTAGAATAATTAAGATTGAATTAGATGAAGCGCATGTCAATAAAAAAAATTTCGGATGTTTGTTCGATGATTACAATTGACAATAATGGTAGCAAATGTATTCGAAGCAATTCGGAATTGATATATCTTTGATTCATGTGATTCCAAACGCCATACATTTGCTCACTCAGGTGAGCAACCCTTTCTACTACCGACCGATAGATTGTAATGATATGAATACCGGAAAAGTGAATCCGTTTCATTTGTCTCACGAATATTTTGACTTGCATTCGAAGTGAATCATTAATATTGTTCAAAACCCATCGTCTAATTATTATTATTATTATTAATATTATTATTATTATTAATGGGCGTGATTGTGATACTATCGCAATATCCGTGTAGATTGAAGATTGACATTGATATTTATCGGTTAGTTAGTCGAATGTGCGTCAACCCAGTATTGCAATTAGTTAACATGGATAGTATGTGCAGATTTATATCATTCCGAAGCCGTTATCGTTAGAAATATGAAAAAATCATTACTCAATTTTATTCATTTTGGAATCATCCTTTCTCCGATAAATTACTCGCTTTCTCTCCTATTGTTGCTACATATCTGGGCGAACATCAACAATCACAAATCATTTATCTTTATTTTCATGGTTTTTAGATAATTTTTGTTGTTTTTCTTTTGCAGAATCAAAGGTAAACAGTAGACAGAAGCTTGAATGTACGACCTAAAAGGGATTTCATAGGGATAGAGATCTTTGATTCTGTGAACTATTGTATCCAATCGCTTGATCCCTTTTCATAACGTGAATCCTAATTGAAGCAAGATATTGGCACTAATTTGAACGGTTGTCGACATAAAATGTGATTGTCTTTAATGAAATTATGCTTACTATTTGCATAATGAAGCTTGAAACCTGAGATGTTATTATTTCTTCAATGAATCGCATTTAAATCTGCATAATATCGTTGAGAATTCACTATTCTCAAGCTATTTTTTGATGGATTTTCAAATACTTCTGAACTTTTCATTTAATATCAATCACATTAAGATAGTGGATAGGCTACACGTTAAGGTTGATAATATTGATATCGGCTTCTGCTAAAGGATGAAATACTAGATTGAAAATTCAATAGAATTCTCCAAAATCAATAAAATTGAACAAAATTAAAAAAATTGAAGGAATAAATCGAAGAACTAGATTCAACTACACATTTCAATGTGAACCTTCCTGTCAAATGACAAAAAGTAAGTGTTCGTGTTTACTTTCTCGGAATAGTAAGTTCCGAAACGGCTCGAAAACAAAACTCACCATAAGACGGAATTTTTATCACACATTTCACAAGTTCGATAAATTTGACGACGGAAATCCAATAACACATATTTGAACGTATCATCTGTCATAACAAATTACTACTACTTCGATTTTGATTGTTTCAATTATGTTCAATTTTATTCAACTATAGAGAGCTGAAATTGAATTTTTATTCTAATACTTTCTCTCTTGGCTTCTGCTCGAAATAGTAAGCTTACCATTTATTTGGAAATCAATTTTTCTGAAGAAAAAAACGGAGACAAAAAATACGAACACCATTCGAGGCCAATTGAAATCATACATTTTCAAACAAAATTCTTATTCATTCTCATATTGGGCAATACCATCAACATACATTGAATTGTTCAGAACGCAATACAATATATTTCAAAGAAATTCATTCATTTCAAAAAATTGAAATTTTCATTTCGAAAAAATGTGCCAACAATAAATGGAGAAGCTAAGTTTCAATTGAAAAATGTTAAATAAAACTCAAATCAATAGTCAATAGCAGCCAAGTGGCAAATATCACTTCAATGTATTTCATTTCGATTGTGCATAATAATTATGTTTGGGGTTCTCGCATCCATAATATAAAAAAAAACTCGTCAGCCGTCAACTGAACAATAAAAGTCATTCGATATTCGGTATTCAATAAATAGTGATTTTCAAGTGAAAATGATTCAGCATGTGAATCGAAATGTATACTTTGCCTCAATGACTTTTCAATTGTTTTCTGTTTTTAAACCAAAAATTACTCGACTCGCCAATTTCGAATTCAATGCAACGAATTTGTGTTTCACAACCATATGCGAATCGGCAACTCAAATTTGTTATTGAAAACAAAGCAAAGTGTTTGAGTCCTATTATGTACAGGGTGCGGCAGATTTAACTCCCTGATTTCTTTTTTTAAATAACTCAAAGAATAAAAAATATATCTTCAAATTTTAGAACTGACATATCATTTGCACTAATATATTACATTTTCATCATTCAGAAGGTGTGTTTGTTGAAAAATTTGTTTCATTTTCATCCTTCTCGTTTATTTTTGCCCAATTTCAACCGATTCGACAACATATTCACAACATAAATTGCTGTGATGGACTCTTATGCGGGCGATTCGCTTACCAAAATTGTTTTCATTCACAAATCAACCCAGGAAATGGTGCAGATCAATCAAATTAGATTAATTGAAATTGAGCCAAAGGTATAAAATGTGTCATATTGGGCACATTAAATTTTGCAATTCATAAACAAAATGAATTTTAGACATTTTCGTAAAACAAATTATTTTGAACCAGTACTCCGTGAAAATTCTATTGAATTGACGTTTCAAATGCACTATATGACTAGGCATTCCGAATAGAATTGTTTGAGCTATGAAGTATTTCCATAAGGGAGTTAATTTTACCGCACCCTGTATGTATAGACTAGCAAGAGAATGTTGATGAATCGCATTTACTTTGTATAAATATATTGAATACACGCGTGCACTCCATACTTTAATATCCGGTGCTCGAATTTGAATTCGATATATTCGATTGCGCATTTCCTTATTTTGATGAAATGGAACTCAAACAGCCAAATGGATGTAATCGGCATTTTCTGCAACTGTGTTGAGGAATTGAGATCGATTGTTTTTGCTTTATATTTTATATCCAAACATTCAGTTCCCTACGAAAAGTACTGTTTTCTTCTATTGCAAACATAGAAGATGCAAGAAAACCAAAGTTGAAATTTACATTGCTCATCAAAAGCGAATCAATAATGTAGAAGGAGGAGCAAACCAAAACTAAACAATAATAGCAAATAAAAATTTCCAAACATTTTCTGAAGAACCTTCCGTCTAACCATTATAAAATTGACTGTATCTGTATTTATCTTGCATTTCAGACGGTTTTCGTTTC
Source organism: Mayetiola destructor (assembly GCA_000149185.1). Classification (NCBI taxonomy): domain Eukaryota; kingdom Metazoa; phylum Arthropoda; class Insecta; order Diptera; family Cecidomyiidae; genus Mayetiola; species Mayetiola destructor. The sequence goes on from GL501966.1 coordinate 168,359, forward strand.
GCATTTTCTTTTCATTTTGGTAATTCAATTCCTTTTTCGCATTTGGTTGCAAACAGATCTGTTTTCTGTTGTCGTTGTCATCACGTGAACACTTAACATAAATAAAATATTCGATTCTGGTGTTTGCGGGGTTTTTTTGATCAGTTTGTGAATTTGTTGAATACCGACTATACCGGAATCAACATCATTCACAATTTTGCACGGTTTTTTATGTCGTTGTGTGAACTCAATAAACTCAAACAATCAGATGAGCGCATTGAGTGTTATTTTTGAACTTGAAAAGTTCACAGCGCTTCCTTTGATGTGAAACATTCTGTGACCAAAGTGGCAAATCAACATACAACTCGAATCGGCAATCTTAAATTTTTTTTAAATGTATCGAACGAGGTCTGTCAACGTGTTTTCGTTTTGATATTTCGCGATTTGCTCAATATTGACTGCATGCGTGAATTATGCGAACGATATGAAAAGCAAAATAACCATTATGATCGGTCACAAATGGCGTTCACTGAAAATAGAATGTCATCGAACAACAAGGCGTTCAACATCTGCACAAATTTGGCTCATATTTGCATTTCGCAATTTAACATCGTCGTCGAACATTCAATATAAACCCGAATTGAGCAGCTTATTGATCGCGGGGCCATTCAGCATGTACATGGACAAACCATACATTTGTGGTTCCGCAAAAATCAAGACACACAAAAATCATATCTGATAAAAAAAAAAATTCTAGCATACCAAAAAAAGAAATATGCGCAATGAACATTGAACACAATGTTTGCTCTATTATTATCGCTGTGAATTATTGTTGAAAACATCGTAAAATGTCATATCTGAAATATCTGTGTATATGATATTCGACGGGCGAATAAAATAATTCCTACCGTAACCGTAACGTTGGCTCAACGAATAACCATTAGCTCGCTGTGGCTGAGCCATATAAGAGTCATAAATATGAACATGGATGATTATTATGATAATGTGTAATGTAATCAAGTAATAACTCGCTACGATCCCCTTCATTCAATGCATCGTCATTGCGCTCAATCGATTATGTGTTCGACGACTCTTGCAGTGTTCGCAAATGTGAGGGTCGAAACACTGTAAAAATCAATCAATCCTGATTAAAACAACAACAAAATGAGAGCCCACCACGACACTAATTCGCAGCAGTGGAAAGAGAGCTCGAAACCAAAATCTATGTTTATTCATTGTTGAATTTGATGTGAGGTTTTGAGTAAATTTTCCATTGCATCATGCTTTTCAAGTTTCAACCATTTGTTTTCGTTTGCAGAATGTACATTGAAGACATAAAATATGAATATTGCATTGCCAGCGTTAGGCTGCTCATTCCAACAGTTTTGTCCTCACAGACTGCATGCTGTATGCGTTCATACGCTGCACTTAACAAAGGCATGTGCATTTATCACTTGGGACTAATCTTCGATACGGTAAGCATTGGGCAATACAAACTGATATTGCCAATGATGATCGAGTCAGACATAAACAACGGCGATAACATAATTACGCTGATCACTTAGGAAATAGCAAGCGGGAAAGCTATAGAACAAAATGTTATCGTAAAATTGAATAAAATCAATTTAAACCCCTGTGGACCATATGGCTAACAAAAAATAGTAAATTTATTCGTATATCTGATGCGACCAGTAAGGGTGCCTCACTCAAACTTCATATGCATAGTGGATGGCGTTCAAAGTCCCCTTTTACTTGTTTAGAAGAGAGAAAAAATCAAACAAACCGAATATTCCATCAATTCGGTTTCACATTTCAACCATGATAGTGTTTGCCGTGTCATTTTAAAACAAATATACATACACAAAAAAAAAATGATAGAAAAAACCATATACCACTTTGAGACCTCGTCATGCAATAGAAAACATTTGCATTCTATTAGATGAAATTTTTTCAAAGACGAAATAAAATTGATCGACACACTGGCAATATTTATACATTTCGCACAACCAACAACCGAAAACGAGTTATTGTTTTCCAATTCAGTGTTTACTCAGCGGTTGAGCCGTAAATATGAAATACGAAAATCCCATTCGGCATTGTTATTTTGTATGGTTCTGGCCCTTCGGTCATTCAATAGTTTCGAGAGATGTTCTTATAGTTCCGAAATAATATTGACCGATATCAACAGATTTAATCAGTAAGATTTTTATCTGCATCAATGAATGCATTGGTGACATTCTTGTATAGCTCATTTACAAATTTATTCATCCACGATTGGAATATTTATTACATTCGATTTGCGGGTAAGGTTTGTGTTTTTTCACGGGTCTGAACGGCATAAGGTAGAAATCGATGCTTTTACGATCACTGAAAAAATAAATATTTATGGTTTTAATTTGATTAAATGAGTGTGCATGTGGAACTACTGACTTGGTTAGCATTAATATATAAAAAATAGTTTGGTTGAAAAAATATTTTTACCGGCCGAGCACTTGGCGCTGTGCATATTTTTTCAGGTAGAGGAGAAGCAGATGAATTTTTGGAATTTTACGTCGATTTCCGTTGAAATCATTTCACATTTAAATGGAATGAAATAAATAGCCATACAAAATTCGAATCCTAAAGAAACAACGTATTGGGTGTTCGGCATCTTTTTGAATTAAATACAAACATTGCATACATATATGTATTGTATATGACATACAGTATAGGTAAACAAATCTGCTTAATCACATTCCTTATGAACGGTCATTGGTATTTCGAAATGATTAAAAACTGAGAGCTGTCAAAATATATATGTGACATTGTTATCATGAAATACTTCTCGTGATATCATTACCAAAGGAATACTCGAGAAGTCAAAATGTTCACCGAGAAATGGGAGAACCGAATATGATATCAAAATGAATATGAGGCAGATGAAAATTTATACATATATGAATAGTGATTTGATCTAATAAATGATGATCGGCTCTTTTGTGTACACCGCCATACATAATAAGAAGAACCACTTTGGTTATAAATTCAAAAATGAAATAAAAGTAAAATAAAACAAAGAAAGTGAATGAATCAATGAGATGCAGTCGTCATTCATACGATGATATTTTTATTGAAAAGTTTTTTTTTTTTCATCATTCATTTTATTTCAGTTTGAGCGCCACTATTATCTCTTAGAGCTGACCAGTCAAAGAACATTTTTAAGATTGAAAAATGCTCTTGGCCAACAATTTAGGAAAAAATAAGATATTTTATTCGTTCATTCTTTGGGCACATAGCAAGAACTGATAATTAAGTATGGCATATGAAGGAAGAAGGAGAAACTGAAACCTAAAACAATACACAAACACACACGTCTGCTCAGAAAAATGCTTAACATTCCGATCCATCTGAATCATATGCAAGTGCAATAAAATTGAATTGATGGAGCTGGAACGAATATTATCGTCCCGTTTTTCATGGTCAATAGATAAAAGATACAAATTATATTATCAGCAAAGCACTGGAATGAGTCAGAGCTGAGCTCATGAGGACATTTTGTACAAGCAAACTGTAAAGCTAGTAAAACTCTTCATCTAAGCGGTGCGAATTGAAAAAAGGACTTTATTTTTGTGAAAAATTTCTCAGCTCGGAAAACGATTGTTGAATTTCTTCCATTTTTATGTAGGAACTTCATAATGAATTCTTTTGAATATTCAGGGAGTTGTGATGAAAGGAAATTTAATAACAATTCGATTATTTCGGCGCCGGTTTTAATCTAAGTCTCCGACTTTATATTATTATAATATGAGCTGTATGTGTTAATGTTAACGTCAGTTCAAAACAAAGTCTTCCACTCTGTTGACTGTCATCTTCGGTGGTTTCAAACAAAAGATAAATGTTTATGTTTATGTTCCTTATTTGCTTGCGTATTGAGTATGCCTTGAATAAGATCACGTCCAGTAAATCTTATTTTTGTTTATTTATTGACATAAACATTTTGGTTGTTTTTTTTGTCTTTTCTTTTGTTGAATTCTTTTATTTTTGTCATTGTTCATCACCAAATGACCATTTTTTGTTTTAAAGACATTCCGCTCACCTCCCGAAAAATTTTTTTTTTGTTGATGGATCTGATTTGAAGAGGAATGCAAACTTTTTATGTTGTGGTTTTTATTAAACCGTCACTTCTCGCCGGAAGCTTGCTTTCGAAAATCACATTGCACCAGAGTATAAAATTTGACATATCACGTACACCTGTACATGAGTACATGTACTCATGTACAGTGTACGTGACATGTCAAATTTTATACTCTGACCGGAGGTAAACACATACCATTCACATCAATTTAATTTAAATTAGATTCAAAAGGCAAGAAGATGAAGTGGGGAAAATATTCATGTCTAATCTCTTCATTGATGCATTTCAACCGAAAATCTTCTTGTATTGTATGCCATGCCATGGATCAGGCTGCAAATTACCTAATGCAATTTTAGCTAACTAAATTGCAATTAAATAAAAACAATGGTGAAAAAAACGTATGATGAAAATAGAAAGAGAGAGAAAAAACGCGAAATTGAAGATTTTTCTTCGGTTCATTTCAATAATAATATCGATAAAGTTTATCAATTTCGTTTTATCTTGCGCGAAATAATTGAAATTGTCTGCTCATTTTTCATTCCAATCTTTGATTAAACCAATTTTCATTGTTCGCCCTTTCAATGTGGTCTCATAATTCATATCATACCTGATTTACCCTAAATATTCATATTTATGTTTTATGTTCAATGTTCATGTATCGATGATGAGTGTGCAATGTAGTTTTCACAAATCAACTCTACCGCATTCAAGCATATGTGAGCATTTCACTTCAATCTCACATTTGAACGTCAATTGATAATCATTATAGAAATTAATGAGATGCTTCAGCTTCCATTATTGAATATTCCATATTCCATTATATTCAAACGAACATCTATATATTACTCCGGGAGAAAGAAATTAAATGAAAAGTGTGCAATAATAATAATAATTAATTTCTTATTGTGCTATCATACTACAACAAGCAACTAAAATCTTCGACTCAAAAGTAATTATCAATTGTTGTTATCTTAATTTTAATGTTTTTGTTTGTAAAACCGATCTTTAAAGAAATGAAAAAAAAAAAACTAAATAAAGAATGAATGTGTTGTAACTCACACGGCAACTTTGGCTTCGGAAAAACTTCCTCATTGTATAAGAATGATGTTGAAGTTGTTCAGTTTTGAATTGAATTCGAATTAGATTAATTGATGTGAATGATGAACAAAATGTATGTATATATTGTTCGCCACGAAACGAATGATTCGAGAAGAATAAAAAAAAAAAAAAAAATGATGTCAGCCAAAACCAATGTATAATGTATATGTGTTCTACTCACGCCATTCGCTGTGTCGTCGATTTGGTTTCGGTCGGTGATGAATTTTCTTGTTGACTGAGCCGGTTAATCAATAGTAGACACGTTCTATATAAACAATGCGAATTCAACACAGTGTTCAGTGTTCACTGTTCAGTATGTATCACTTGGCACAGATCTTTTGCAATGAATTAACGGTTTATAACCGTCGCCCTTTAACATACACAAGCATTAAGCATCTACAAAGATATAATTGTTCTTAATTGTTTTCGGTATTCATAATTCTTATTAATAAATATGTATATTTTAATGCATGTTGCTGCTTATTGCTGTTGTCTTTTGTTCATATCTTTCGGAATTGATTCAAGCAAAATAAACAGAAGAAGAGAAAAAATACAATCGCTTACAATGGCAAAGTTTCAGTCATATTATTGAATAAATAATAGAAATTGTTAGCAAAGTATCCAGTCTCCGGCATTCAACATTGGTAGTTGGTAAAACAAGAAGAAGAAGAAGAAGAAGAAGAAGATTAAGGAAAAATTTGTGCTTCTACTGATAATTATTTTGTTTTTGTGTTTTATAAACACAGAAAATAGTGTCGAGTTCAATTAAAATGCTTATAAAGAAACTAACAAAGTCATCATTCGCCATTTATCAATGTTTCCATCATCCGTACACCGTATATCATACACGCTATCCAGTGTTCCATTCTTGTTATTATTTATGATCATTTTTGTTTGTGATGAGCGAATGAATAATTGGAAACCGCCATGAGTTTGATATCGATGCACACTTGCGGATCGGGAACTCTTTTAATCGAGCTTTGAGTTTCATTCGAAAATTGTCGATGCCGGAATAATTCCCACAAACAGCTTTAGAATCAATTAAATGGTAAGATTCAGAAATTATGTATATTGTTTTTTGTTTGTAGCTCTGGCATCTCAATTCAAATGAGAGCTACACATATTTGGATAAAATGAAGAGATTATTTATAATTTCTTCAAACAAAATATTTTCTATCATTTTTCATTTCTTTTCTTATCTATTTATGATTTTTCGTTGGATTACGGGAAATGATACACATATTTTTCTCATATAATTGGCATAATTGGCCACAAATAAAAGTGAAATAAAATAGTTTTCCATCAACAATTCTATATTTTAGTAACAAAATAATTAACGTACCACGAATTGTGATTTTGTTTTCATTGTTTTTTCTTCTTCAATAATTCAATTAATGATTCACAACTTTGCAAATGAAATGAAGAAAGAAAGACCTTATTTATGTGATATGTGCCAGTTTCCGTGAATATTCGCGTGCTCATACGCTTTGAGCTTTAAGTCTTTTTTGGCGTTTGGCTGCTGGCTGTCGTACGAGCATAACATTTCAGTTTAATTTGGCATCTACTGAAAATAGGAAAATAGCAATTATTATGTTCGTCGCGTTTATCATGAGAACCATTTCATTTCCGATTTCCGAGACGTCGACAACAATTGGTGTATTGGTCGATTGAAGATTAAAGTATGTTCAATCCAAACTGGCGCTCTCGTCTATTTAATTTATGAATGACTTGAAGACTTTGAATCGTTTCGATTCATTTGAGAATATGCCGAAAAGTGCTCCATTCAAACAATTAACAATTTAATAACAGAAAATTACCGAGTTCACACAAACACACACACAAACAAACATGCACGTATTCGTCCGATGCTTCACAATTGCTTCTTATGCTGGGCTCTTAACTAATTCAAAGTTACAGATGAAAAAAAATCCGTTTTCTCTTTCTAAACAACAATGAAATCGTTTTGTATTTGATTGGGCTCGCTTTGCTCATTTTTCTCAATTTAACAATATAAATTCATTCGATTGAATCTGTGAATTGTGCTGGCAGGCACTTGAAAGGTTGTTGAAAATGATTTTCACTTGCTGCATTCGGCTATCTCACCATAACTTCATAACATTTCCGGTCAGTCGATTCTTTTGTTTTTCGCCTATCAATTATTTTAACTCTTCTTATCCGTTCTCTCGTTCGAATCGAAATTTTTTCGGGCGCTGAACAAGCTGAACGCCATTGAATAAAATATAAATCTTTGTTTCAAATGGATTGAGATTAGTTGTAGAAATGTATTGGTCTTAAATTCGATAATTGGTTTGACGGAATGATGAAAGAAAAGGGTTTCCTCATATCGTTGAAACCAAATGAGAGAGAAAGAGAGAGAGAGAGAGAGAGAGAGATAAATAAAAAATACCGATCAAGTTCACTTTTTACATTGAATCTTTTGTTGTACTTTTGTTGAAAATGAAATTATTAATAAATTAAAAAACAATCAAACTGGATTCTGATTTATAGGAATTCCGATTTTTCATCATTATTATTTGACTTTGGGACTTTAGAATGGAAAAGTGTTAGAAATCGAGAAAAAAGGAAGTTGAAAGTAATTCGATAACGTGAGCGGATAGGCTTCGTTCACGATAAACGACGAAATCGATCAATAGCATGGTTTCGTGTGCACCAGTATTCTTCTGTGTTTGTGTGTTTGTGTGTTTATTCATACGTATGAAATTAGAAATGATATTTTGATTGACACATTCATCGAATCCATTCAAAAATAATCCCCTGCATTCTGGTCAAGCAAATGAAATTGGATAAGTGATTGCATTTAATGTGTGTTTGAAAACAATTATTATTACTATTATTATTATTATTATATACAACAAGAGCCGAAATATGCACGTTGCATACGTACACGCACACCACAAATACATAATTGCTTTTCCGGACGGATTTACGAAAAACAATTTTTTTGGAAATAACAAAAAAAGAAGTAATTTCAGTTTTACTATCAAGTTAAATGCTACAAAAAGGTCGAAAATACTCGGTTACACTGACCAGACATTAATTCGAAAGCTAGTCGATGGACGACAAGGAGAACGAAAAAAAAACACTGTTCCACATTTACATGCATTTTTATTTGAAATTTAGTTAATTTTGTCCGGTTGTTTATTGATGCATACAAGAAATTGTAGCAAAATAGCTAACCACTAAATAACCACTTCCTGAGTCTGCGTTTTCATTTTTCAAAAATTACTTGATTTCGCCTCCAGACAATAACCAACTATTGAGAAACATTCGATGCGGTCAAAACCCTGACACACAACTGACATGTAATATGTGGCATGCTAATGTACCTTGATATGTTTCATTTCCCATTTCAAACGGTTCATAATATTCTACTTACTAAATGATAGGTAACCCTTCTTTGCCAATTTTGCATTTTGATATCGGTGCCGGACTGAGAAGTTTTCTAGTATTTTATTGAATTCAAGGGAAATCACTTACAAACAAATACATACATACTATATGTATGCATGTGTAGAGTCGAGAACCCTAAAAACCATGCTTATCGTTATTGAAACGGAAAATCAACACTTAAATTGTTATTAAATTAATGGAAATTGCCATTTTTAATTTTTGACTTCAAAAATGCAAAACGAAATTCAATTCAGCTGACAATCAAGGGAAACCGAACACCGAATGAATGCATCGAGTTTCAACAGTTGAAAAACCCACAATGAAATTGTTATATGTAATTACCTAGACTACTTTTTCGGTTTTTGGTTCCGAGGCATGCATCCGATCACCAATACTAAAGAAACCTTTTAATGCATGTTAAATTGGTTCATTTTGAATGAGCCACGTTTCCAAATGATGACAAATGACGCTTTAAGGGTTGAAAAATTCGTCTTTACACTTTAGACTTATATTTATAGTTTGTTTTATATCATTTGTGTATATTTTGTGTCACCGAATTTTGGTTCGCAATGAAATGCATTCGATTGAAAATGTTTTCAGTTATTGCCGATCCTTGAGGAAGATTAATGATTTTATTACATTTACACATTGCCATTGCCCGCCCGTTTCCAAAACCATGAATATTTCATTATTTATCCAATTTTATATAACAACAACCGTTCGTCCGTCTACGTCTTTGAAGATTTTTCTCCTGATCCCTGTTCACATACAGTTTTTAAACAATTCTTTTTATTAATTGTGAGCAACTCGATCACTCAATACAATTTATCAATAATAAAAATGACAAAAAAAGAACTTTTATGTGTGTGTGTGACATCATTCCTTTTTTTTTTTTTGTATTCGATGTTCTTTTCATCTTCAAATTCATTCGGCTGGTCTGTTTTGGGCGATCGATACATTTAGTTTTTCGGTGGATTTAATTTTACATCTTTTATAATTTGATTGACAATTATATCGTCGGCCCATTCAAGCGCGAACATTTGATACCTGAAATGTCTTCTCTTTTTTTTTTCATCGTCTTCGTTTAGGCGGCGAATTTGTTATACGTTACAGAAAAATCCATTTGATTTGGACATTTTATTTATATTAATGATGAAGCCTCGAAGGAAAATATTTGAATGTGATTAATCATGAATGTCGCGTCATTTCAATATTGTTTGGGAGGAAATTGATTCGAATTACATGCAACGGCAATTAATTAATGCATTTGTGACGCAAAAAATATGGCCAATCTACGATAACAATTTTTTCGATTCATTCATTCATTCTGTTATGAAAACATGAATGGAATCTCTTTTGAACGTAACTTACGAATTTGAATGTTCATTTTGATTCGTTTTGAACCAACGGACAAGCCATTTTTATGAATGAATGAAAACAAAAATTGAGAAAACAAATTACAACTTAACCACATAGCATTAATCTTTTGGGACTTGATTCTCTGTACTTTTTGTTTTCTGCTTAATAATATAAATCGAAACGATTTGCCGACATCACCGGGAAATTCATAGAAGGAAGAGAAAAAAAACGTAATCAACTTCATTAACAAAAGCGGCTCCACTCTCATCTTCAGTCTACAATTTAGTGCTGATCAACGATTTTTTTTCTCATCTTCAAATTTGATGCGGCGATTCGTTCGTCCATTCAGAAAATCCATGTTCATTTTGATATTATGCATCAAATAACATTGTATGGTTTAATATTTAGTATTTAGATGTTTCATTTCAGGCATTAAATGGTTGATGTATTTTTTTTTTTTTCATTTGTTTTTAAGTCACTTTTTCCGCTTGTGAGCTAATTAAATAAACAAATATCCAGCAAAGTGGTCTAAAGCCGCGGTTTATCGGTCAATTTTCATTCTCAAAAGTTGAACAATGCGATTAACTGAATCCATTTTGGAGTCTTTCCTTTTTCATGCATCGATCATGATGAACCAAAGCCATCTCAATGCACAGCATATTGGTAATTATATTCTAGTCTTTCCATCGCGTCGACCTTCAATCGTTTTTAACTTTCATTGTATAATAGTATAAACAAGAACATTTTTTTTCACGAAATCGAAAAATTCATTGACTAACCACAAAATGAGAAGCAGGACGACTTTGGATTAGGTCAGATCCGGCCGAATACCTACAATTGCATCCGGTGACGTGAAATAAATTTCCGTTTCATGTCGACTGTTTCTTTTTTTTGTCACTTTAATCAGAAACATTTTCGAATATCATTTTCCACATGAGTGTCAATGCACATATTAATCCATTCCAGTTTATTCAATAAAGAAAACAGCCATAAACAAAACAATGATATGCGTAAGTAATGATTAAATTTGAGAACAATTTTTTTGTTTTTTAATTATTTCATTCAATTTACCGGACAATGTTGAACAGACTAGCTTTTGTTTGGATTCGTCGAATCGAATCTACTAAATTTTGTATTAAAGCGAGAACAGAATTGTTCACAATAATTGCTTTATTATGCTCATTTACACATTTTTACATACAAATGCTTCGTATTTTCTGCAAAGCGATTGTGAACGGTGTGTAACAATCGAAATTAAAACATTTGTTTTGTTCGTCTAACGAAAAACGATTAAAATTGTTAATAAAAACTCATTCGAAATTGAATTAGGAATAATGAAAGCGAAAAGGGTCCCAAGTCCCGATTGGAACCATTGAAATTTGGGTGAAAATTAAAAAAATTAATGACACACACTTACGCATATTCCATACGTTCCAATCGAATTAATATCGGGCAGGTGCTGAAGCAATTACTTGCTGAACGATGAAAAATTTACCACGAAATTGGTAAAAATTAATCAAACGCACCATGCGTACCTTAGCCACCTATATTCATTTATAACTCGGTTAATTCGTAATGTGAATACGCAATTTCCATACGGTGGCACCGTGAACGGATTATTATGAACGGTCGTTCATCATTTTTTTTTTCAAATTCATTTTTTTTTTCTTCTCTTTTGCTTGCATTGAAAATTGTTGGTGCATTTACCGGAGTAGCCGGAGTTGCTTAATGACTTCTGGCTGCTACTTTATCTAGTTCGTTACCATTTAAAATATATGCGTATTGCTAACATTATTCAATCGTAACGTAAGGTGCAAATGAATCCATAATATACAATCGAACACCATTTATTATTTATTCATATTGTGTAATGTGTAAATGACTCTGGCTGTGTTTAACCTTTTAACATGAAAAATCATATTTTATCGTCGAAAAAAAAACAAAGCAAAGAATCAAATGAAGTAGTCAGTAGTCGGTAGTCAGTTCATGGCATGTGTTCCACTCAGAGACTCTCATTTAGTCTAATTTAACAGTTTCAGTTCTATCTGCCATGAACTTGCGGCTTTTCAACTATAAAAACGTTTATTATTCATTTTTTTCAGATCTGGTTTTTTTTCTCTTCTGTTTTTTGTTTCTCAACCGGGCCCATTGTTTAATGAATGAATCGTTTAATTGAAGTCGTAGGTGAACACAAAAAAGTATATGAACATCAGTGGAAAATAGCTACATTCATTAATAACATTCGACATGAGATCAAGATCTGTTCCAAATTCCATTTTATGCTAAACACTCAATTGTCCCATTCGATTGAATAATAAATTCAAATGCAAACTTACTCACTCACTCACATGCATTGTGTACAATTTGTAATATATAAATGAGAAACTCATTAAACAACCAGCACCAACACCAACAACCCATTCAGATCAAAATGTTATGAAATTAATGACAGATATGAAAACTACCGTTAAACGCACAGCAAAAGGTGTTCAAATTGGTTAAGTTGTTTTTAATTGATCAAATACGATTATTTTTTATTGATGATGAAGCGGCTGTTCGTTTATTGTTCGTTGTTAGTGAGACGAGCAAAAAATAAGGCAAAGAATTGAAAGGCGTTAGGTAAAATGAGACATGAGGTGTGCCACATTATTGTTGTTTATATGTTGTTTACACTCAATCAAATCGCACAAATCAATTGAGATCAAATGTGAATTTGTGTTTGTGTGAAACGCTAATCATCATCCAACCATTTGTTGTGTTCTTAAAATGCGAAAATGTAAAACAATTCCAATTTGATTCGACTCCAAACCACAATTCTGTTTAATCTCATAAACAGAATAAATAAATAATATGCGTTGAAATTCAATCAACTACAATTTCAAATTATTAAGTCTTGGATGGATGGATAATTTCAATGTATCTTTGCATCACTGTATTTATTCATCTTTGCCCCTTATTCATTGTATACACACACACACACACATTCGATTCGTTTCCAATTTGATTCGATTCGATTAGCATTTATCGGAACACCAAAAACCACAAGCGATAATATTTGCTTTCATAAACTGATCCATCATCTGATCAATTTCGTTACAATGAACAAACAAATATGAAACAAGCAAAACCCGATCAGATTACGACGAAGCCGCCAAAATGATTGTTTATTGTGTTGACGAACGAACGGTTCATCCAACGATGAATCCAACAAGAGTGCAAAGTGAATGAGGCGCTGAGGGTCAACGGATAAAGGATAAAAATCAGCCACAAATACATTTTACTGGCAATCAATCGCAATAAATATATCATTGTAACCATATGCTGTTGCCTGTTGCTTAACCGCACACATAATTGATTTTTGAGCGAACATTTTTTCAACTTTATCTTGAACATTGTGCATGTGCGCGCCGCACAGAGAAAGGAACAGGAACAAAAAAAACTCAACCGGATTGAATGGCAATTTTTAGCATCCAATATTATAATTTTCCTAAATGCACATAATTTTTATTGCTAATTTGAAAACGAACACATTATGCAAATTTAGTATGTGTAATCAAGTTAATGTGCGAACCGCGAAAGAAATAGGTAATTTTGTAATCATAAGAAATTTGCTTTCAGGGTTAATTTTCATTACACGAGAGTCGACTATCCGGTTCACCTTCACTAAGCATATACGATGAACCAGAAATATAACTAGAACATTTCACATATTCAAATGAACATAAAACAGCAACATCCATTGATCGATCCAGCGAAATGAGATCAGTTGAAAACCACTAAAAGTCGCATTCAATTTCATAAATGTTCGTTTAAATGATTTTGTTGGATTTGGAAACGAAGAAAAAAAACAATTTTTCATATGACAATTAAACTCGACTAAATGAAAATCACTTGAAAAGTTTTTGTGGTCGGATAATGTGAACGAGTTTGTTTGCAATTGTTAACAATTATGATGTTTGAAAAAAAAAAAATATCAGAAAACCGCCGATAAACGAGCACATATAGCTGTTTATTTTCATTGAGATTTTGATGCGTTTAATATCTAATTTCATCACATTTTATGTATGAAGAAAATTTGCACCGGAATCAATACAATTCATTTTATTCAATGAGATCAATGGATTTAATTTCAATTTGACGTTCTAATCGAACACTGAACACGAAACGAAGATTATAAACAGGAAACCGAATCCGACGACCGTCACTACCACCAAAAATGCCGCCACTTTTTCAATATATTAGCGAAAAGAAAGATTATATCTCAATGCTTAAATGAGCTGACTAATATGAAAATGGTAGTGTGGTTGAACAGAGTGGAACAGCTCCAATTAAAGTCATTTGATTCTGTCGCTGTTTTTGTTTTTGAATAAATGATCGAAACCGGAATATGGAGCTTCATTTGAATTGTTGCACTTATTTATCAACAATGTAGTATGCTCGATCTTATTCGATTTGACCTTTTGCTTTCAATGATAATAATTAACCACAATCGCTTAATGTATGAAATGCAAATCTCTGTGTGCTACAAATTTCCAAATTTCGAAACAAAGTCAATATTCTGCCGATGGTGAACTGACTGATTGACAAGACCACCAAACTTGAAAGAATACTCTGGTCACTTGGTCAATGTAATGTATCTCATCATTTTTTGCTGGATTAAGATAATATGAAATTGGATATCATTGTAACGGTGTTGATAACATCATGAATCACAACTTACATATTCAATCCAATAATATCCATCTAAAGAAACAACAGGTATTTCGGGGTCGGAATGAAGTCCCAAAAAAACCATCCATAACAAAGGTGGAAAAAAAATCACCAACATTCGGGTCAAAAGCAAACGAAAAAGAAAAAAAATGAAGTGCAAATAAATTCGTTATTGACGATGATGATGATGAGAATAATGTGTAAAAGGATACGCATACACGTAGACTGTTGATGAAATGGTTCGGAAAAAAAATGAAAATAAAATTCGATACGCACGATAATTTCGTTTGCTCTTTTTTTTACTTCTCTCTCTCTCTGTCTCTCTTCTTGTTTCCACTTCATACAGAGTTAACAATGATTTATATGTAAACACTTGTTTTTGGGATCAAAAATAACTGCTTTTTCTCTGCATGGTTCATTTAAATCTGGATATGGATATTTTTGACCGCGATGAACTTCACACAGAAATCCCAAATTTTTCGAATTGAATCGAATAAGACCACAGAAAATCGTAAGCCAATACCATACACCATACAGGGTGTGAAATATGTTATTTTAATCGTCATTGGCTATGATTGACGTACGTGACATGAACATTTTGAGATCATGAAAATGATTTGAAAACAATAGACACAACAGTAATAAAATAATAATTCAATGCAACAATGTGTTGAAAATGATAATAGCCACACTTATATCGTGGTGTTCGAATTCGTGAAATTATTATCAACATTTTCAAATGAAATATTAATGGAAAATGCAATGCAAAGCAGTGGGACACGGCTACAAAATGTTGGTATTTTATTGTTGTTGAAATGAACATCAATGCATGTTTAATTGTTGATTTTTTTGGGTATTTGTGAGGCTCGTGTTTTTCATTGATAAACGAAGCGTCAGGCGATAAGACAATAATTAGTAATCATAGTTTATCATTTTATTGTTATTTAAAGCCTTTCAGGGGCATCACATGCAACATCAATTTCAAGTGATTTGATAGAACGAATTGAATTCATTTAATATTTAAATGCAATTGCTATTAAATTGCTTCGACTCCCTGATTTTCTCTACAAATTATATTTTTATCGTTTCTTTTTATGATGAACGAATGAATAAATAATTGATTGGTTGTGAGCATTCATTCGGATCCCTTGATAAATAATCATCGATATTTTTTTGTGTGTGAGAAAAAAAATATGAAACAATGCTATTTCCGTTTCACATTTTTGTCCTTTTGTCCGCAAAACAATTGAATTTTTGTTGACAATAACAGGGAAATCCCTTCGAACAGGTGACGCTTCAATTTAAAGTCCATCATATTTTCACAGTTCGTTAAATAGACCAGAACACAATGGATGACACTTCAACTAAAAGGTTACCTTTTACCTTAGAACATGCAAACCAAAATTCCCCTTTTTGAAAATGGACAATTTTTCAAATCCAAACAACACAATGCTTTTTGTTGCATTGATAACTAACCAGATTCAGTTTCTGTCTTTGTAATGATGCAATAATAGAAAATTCGATTTTAATTGGATCGAATCATATGCCAGAGCACGAAACAAAAATGGGATATCTTGGTCCGCATCAATTAAAGGATGAGAAAATCGACGAAAAAAACAAAACACATTTGAACAAAATCAGAGCAAAAAGGTGAGAAAATGATTGGAATGGTTTGTTCCTAATAATTGTGTATCGTATAAACTAATCTACGCATATTGATGGTATGGCGCCAAGTATCTTCCGCAAACAAAATGATATTGCGGTTTTTGGTTTGATTCAATCTATTTTTTTTTTTTTTTTTTTTGTGTTTTGTTCAAACGAAGCGTAAAGTATTCGTTGAGAATACAAGTTTGATATGAACCAGTTTAAGAAAAGATTGAATTCCAATTGTTTCGCTTGAATGATTGTATTTACCAATCGAATGAGATCGATTGATTAATATATGCAATGGCCGAACCTATTGATTTCGTGAAGTAATTTCAAATTTCAATCGATCACCACAAAAATAAAAACCAAAAAAAAAACAAAATCGAATGATCACAGGTAAACACAAATGATCATCATCTGATCACTGTACTGACCAAATCATGTTTCGCACAATATAACAGGAATTTCAAGTCAGAAAATCACCACTGAATGTGAATCATATGTCTTGCCAATCTGCAGGCTCATCGGATGCTATCCTTTGCATTCGAAATCAAGCTAATGTATTGTGCGATTACTTAATTTCAAAGTTAAATTGCAAGTTTTACAAGCGCTTGAAATGCACATTCATTTGTAATTTGGATCTGTGTCGCTGTCATCAATTCGAATTTAACCAATTTGCGCTGGGTGTTTTACATTGTTGGAACAAGTTTTTCGTGTTTTTTATTTGTTATGGATTCACAAAACGTTGAACAACAATAAAAACGGATACCAATTGAGAGATTTTATGCTCATTACATACTCCATACACAATGGAAACGAAACACTCGAATATTGGCGACTTTTACAGTAGCAGAAACTGCAACAAAAATTTTTATGTTAACAATTTAATTACCTTTAAAACTGTGATGGCATTAAGTCTTCCAATTTCATTTGGATTGCAATTTAACTCACCTTTACCATTTTTTTCACCCAAAACTTGAGCTATAAATGTACAACTTTTCGCTTCTTAATTTCTTTTGTAGCATTTTAGCTGAAACTGCCAGCAATTTTTCCGAGATGTTCGATGTTCAATGTTTAATGTTGCTATAATCTCCAGTTTCTCTTATTCACCATAAATAAATAAAAGAAGAAAAACATCATCTAATCCGCTTACCAATTGCATTTAATTGATGTTTGTCATGCAAAATCACATTGAACCATTCCGACCTGTGATTAAAACAAAATTTCATGTAAATGTGGAAAAATCACGAACAATCGCACAAAGTAATTGTAACCGGTTACCGACCGTCAACCGAAAAAAAAAAGTTTTT
>GL501969.1:6663-20392 GCA_000149185.1 Mayetiola destructor
TAATTTTAATTGGCACTTAATGTTCACAATTTTAAATGATTTAGTTTGAACTAAATTTGTGATTAAATTTGTTATGTGTTTTTTGTTTATAAAATTATCTTGGTGAAAAGGTGTTATAATAGTTGAAAAAATGTTTTTGAAATTCGTATTGATGTTAATAAAGGTGAATGTGTTTTAATATTTAACTGAGTATTTCTTAACGTTTGAGTTTTCAACATGAACTGTTGTGCTTGATTGAAAGTAAAGTTTATATATACATTTTTGAGGAATAATGTTATTTAGTTATTTTGAATTATCATCAAAGGTTGAACTTTTGATTAGATAATTTTAAAATCATTACAATTGATAATAAATTTCTATTGAATTTTTTATCTTTGCTGTGAATACTGAGTCTGATAAGTTTTGGTTTTTTTATTTGAAAACAAATTTTAACGTTCATAATTTAAAATTTCACTTTGACTATGATAAATCTTTAAATAGTGTGAACATAAGATTTTGCTCATTGACTTTTGAGCCTGACAATTCGAAAGTTATACAATTAGTAAACAATTAGATAGTAAATCAATTCGAAATTTTGTTTATTATTATAATAATAAATAATAATAATTATTTTAATGTTTATATGGAGATCTTATTTAGTTCAGAGTTGCTGAAATATTTTAAATGCGAATGTAGATTGTACTTAAAATCAATTATATGTTTTTTGAATTTTGTTAATATTAAATTATTTCGTTGATAACAAATTTTTATGGAATTTTATAGATATATTTGTTTTTCATTTTTTCTTATTTAGAATTTATAAATTATTGAATTTTATGAATAATAGATTTTTTGGGTGTTATTTTGCATATCGTTGTTTAGATATTTGGGATAGTTTTATGAACTTTAATTTTGTTTTAGAAAGTATATAGTTCACAGTATAAGATAGATTCAAAGGTCACTACGTTTAAGGGTAATGAATTTTATTTTGTGTGAAGGAGTATACAGTTCACAGTATAAGATTGATTCCAGGGTCACAATCGTTCAAAGGTTACAGTTTCTTTTACATTGTAACATTCTTATGTATGTTATTAAAGGAGATAAGGTTAAAATTTTGCACTTTGAATTAGAAACATTTTGAATACATGAATAGAAAGGTTATAGGACATTTTATGTGAGTTACCGATATTATTGGCTATTATTGATTTTTAGTTATTTTTATTTTTATATAGATTTTCAACAGTAACCAGTTTTAAATTTGAATAGTGATTTTAAATAATGATTTTGTTCATCTACAGCACAGGTTTTTACATAAAATTTAAATTCAAAAAATTGAATGAAAATTCGCTATAATAAAGCATGACAATTTTTTTCATGGCTGATTAATATTATGATAATAATCAATGTAATTTTTTTTTTATGAATGAATAATTATAAATTGAAAGAATATTTTTTTGTTTTTTATCGTTTTACCATGATAGGTTTTCATTTTTAATAGATATATAGAGTTATACGGTATTGATCGTAGATTCTCAAGCTTAAAATTTAAAAAAGGGATAATTTTGCGATTTTGATTTTAAGGTAGGAGTAATTTTGTATTTTTACTTAAAATTTGCAGAGTGCTCCTGTTTTTTTTTGGAAGTTTCACAATTTGTGAGATTTTAGGAAGGGGTTATCAGTTTTTCCAAATTCCTGTTTGAGTTAGTGAAAATATATTGTATGATGTTAATGTATTTAGTTCATTGTAATTTATTCACGTAGAAGGTGGCGCCGTTTTTTTTATTGGAGGTTAATAGTTAGCTTTCAATGTGATTATTTGAGTAGCGAATATATAATTCAGTTATCAGTATCAGGTTGCGCTGATGTCAATTTATAGATTATTTAATAGCTAAATTGGGTCATGAAATATACCACGTAGCTATGTAAAGCTGTGGCATTTACCATATAGTTAGATTGGAAATATTTCGTTTTAAATTCAAGTTCTCGTGCTTACAATTTCGGTACGGTAATATGGTCTGTGGTTGAGTAAGGTTAACATCTAAGGATAGAAACACTATTTTGTTTCTATTGAAGGTATTGGTGCTTACCAAATTCGTATAAATTAAGATATGAGGTAGAATTCAGATAAAGAGCATTTTTTACATTTTATATTTAAATCGAATTATGGGATATTTATTTAAACTTTAAAAAAATGGTTTTTAAAATGTCTGAAAATTTTTTTATTCAATTAATATGATTTTGGGTTATGATATTCTGTAATTATGACCAAAATTTAACAGTTTTTGTCATGGAAAGGTATTTCGAGATGTTCGTCAGGTATTCCTTCATACCAAAGTCCATCTATTTCACCAAGTAATTTTCGAAACATGTAATTTTCTTTATTTGACATAACGCTTCCTATTAAATTTACGTCTTTTAAACTTTTAAGTCCTTTGAGATGATCCATCACATTTGTATTGAGTATTTTGGTATCGCAAGTTAATTGATCGACATCATTCTTCAATTGTGGATTTTGTTGGCAGTAAATCAAATATCTGTTAAGTTTGGGTAAAACTTCAGTCAGTTCGTTGTATTTGTTTTCAAATTTGTGTTTCATGAAAGTATAAATGGTTTCTGTCGAGCAATTAATATGATATTGATTATGTGCCAAACGGCAGTAAAGTTCGTGTTCTAATTCTATGTTGTAGGTTTTTGGTTTTGGTTTTGCCGTTAATTCTTTAACTAAAAAAAAAATAAAGAAAAAATTGTTCAAATAAAGCTATTTTTGTTTGAAAAGTTTAAGCAATCTGTTGTTGAATTCAAAATAAACTTACATTTTGCGAAAAGAGCTTCGCTATTTTGTTTATACTTTAATATTTTGTTAATCAGTTTTTTTATTGTTTTTACTTTTATTTTGACACTCAAAGACGCTCCAGTATTCATCATAAGTTCTGCAAATTCAGCAAATTTGTTTAAATTTATTCTTTGTTCGTTGGAGATTATCTGAAATAGATTTATAAACAAATAGTTAATGGAGGAAATTTATATTTAAATGATATTTTTTTTTAATGATTTACCTTTGTAGAAAGTGGTGATGTGAAGTTTTTGATATCTATGTTTTGTTTGACGAGTAATTTCTCCAATTTTAATTTTGTTTGTATCAGATTTTGATATTTGGTTTCAATTTCGTTAATTTTATTTTCTTCATTTTTTATTTGCAAATCATTTTTAATTTTTTCGTTATTAAAAGAGTTTTGCAATTCTTTCAATTTTTTAGTTAAATTTTCAATCGTTTGTTCATATGATTCACTTTTTGTTGTTGATTTTTTGTCGTTTAGTTTGGAGCTATTTATTTCATTAATCAATATGTTAATTTTTTCTTTATTTATTTCATTCTCCTTTTTTAAATTTTTAATCGTTGCTTTGTGTTCATTAGTTTTTTCATATATCTCATCATATAATCCAATTCTTATTTTATTCAATTCTGTTATTTCTTCTGACATTTCTTCTATTTCTTTTTGTTGGGATTTATTAGATTTGATTAATTCAGCGATTTTCAGTTGTTGTTCATTGATTATCGCATCTTTGTCATCATGGTCTCGTATTGAGTAACTGTCGGTTTGTGTTTGTATTTGTTTTTGGATTTTATTTTTTTTTGTTGGCAATTTTTGTTTTTTGTATTTTTGGATAAGTTTCGGAATATTATCGGATCTATTTGTTTGTATTTGCGTACAAAATTGTTTTCTGTAAATGAAATAAAATTTTGTTAGTTTAATATAAAATGATTTTAATTTGATATATAATTTTTACCTGTTTTTTTAGCAAATAATTTTTGTAAATATTTTGGTACGTGATGCTCTGTAGTTAATATCTTCATTTCTTTGTTGTATAAAGTTGGTTTTAAATATTGTTTATAAATTTCGGATGATATAGTTTCATCTTACATCCATAGCCTTTTTTTTCCATCCATTTCTAACATTGGTTCGTCATTGGGAGATACACGTTTAATTTCATAACAAAGATTAAATTCAAACTGAAAAGAATTTAAAATGGTAATGAATATATTGTTAAAAATGATAAATATTTTTATGATTTCAAAGAACGTAAAGTATAAAATAATAATAATTATTATTTACTTCTGATGAACTTTTCCATAAAGGAAAAAAATCGTAATTGATGTTGATATCTTCATGTTGAAAATTGATGTGTTGATAGAGTGTCCAGCAATCTAATACTAATTTTCTTTGCTTCTCAAAATCAGATATGCCGTTGATATTGGACGCTGAAACAATTAAATTCATTGAATTTAGGTTTTATATATTTATATAAAATGAATATCTTACGTAATTTTTTTGTTGATGGAAATTTTGAACTAAGTCTTTCGATGATGTCTTCTTTTAAAAATTCAAAAACATCTTTTTTATCGAACCAATTTTTGTTTTTGTTTAACCATGTTGTTACTAATTTTTGCATAAAATATCGTGGTTGGGTTGGTTCATCTCGATTCGGTACGTAGTTGTATTTGTTTATTTCTTCAAATTTGAGCTTTTGTGTACACCAAAATGGAATAAAAGGCCGAACGTAATATATATATTCTAAATTATTCTCCTCATGATTATCTTGGTTCTTTTCGAATCGATTTACTCGATATCTCTATAAAAATAATAATTAGAAAGTTCATGTAATAAGAAAATTGTTTGCGTATTTGAATGGAATAAACTTGAAATAAATGTGTAGAAACGAAAAAAATTCGGGAAATAATAAATTTGAACTCAGAGTATTATATGAAGAGCTAAAAGTGTAATTGACTAAGAAAAAGGTTAGGGTGAAAGTGTCTAAGAAAATGTTGAGCATGAAAGTATCACCAAAACTAAGTGGCATTTGCCACATAGTTCACGGAAATTTTTATTAATTCTTTACGGTAATTGCCACATAGTTTTTCGGACTTATGTGACATTTTGATTAAGCCTCGAATATTGAAAATAGATAAGAAAATCAAAATCCAAGAAAATCTTAGGACAAGGTTTAGCACTTAGGTTAATGCGGCAATTAGTGTCTTTTGCCAAAAATAATTATTCGTCAAGCGTGATAAAATTTGAGTTTTATGCAACTTTTCAATTTTTATTTTAACGGGTGCACATAATCAATAGCTATGTGGCATCGAGTAATCTATGCAGCATTTGCTATTTGGCTCTTTCAAATATATGTGGCATTTGCGACATTGCTTTGTAGGAGCTATGAGGCAATTGCTTGTAATTTTCCTCATATTAAGAAGAAAAGTTTTTGTGCGAATGCCATTTTGTTTCAAGAATATGGTTTGGATCGAATATGAGGCAAAAAACCTTGATTAAAGCGATAAATTCCACATAGGTCTAAGAGGACTAAATGCATCAAGAGAATTACGAGTTCAATTTAATTTTTTACTTACCTCACTTTTTAAAGAAGATTTTGTTGCCGTTGATGCTTTTTTAATGATTTTTCTGTTATTTTGTTGTTTATTCATCACTTTTTTTTTACACATTTTGTTGATAGTTGGACAAATTTATTACCACAACTAATATTTTGTTAATATTGACGAATTTATTATTAAGATTTTATTGTGTTTGAAATTTTTCACCGCCAAAAATAGATGTATCACTTAAGAATTAGTTTATTTTAAAAAAACATGAAGGATAAATTCACAATTTAATCAAGTCTTGTTATTTGTAGTCGTTAATAATTTTTTTATTTTTTTTACGAAAAATTTAATTATTTATTTGTTCGGGTAGTTTGTTAGCGTATTTATAACATATCGTAGTCACGGAATTAATTATGCATTTTAACTTTTTTAAATGTTATTATATTTTAAAACGATGAAACTTAAACTTTATGTGCTGTGCCCGGTGGTTAGAAAGCAACTGATTTGAGAATTGAAAATGCTTAATGTTTAATGCATGTCAATAAATATTCACTTTTGCTAATGATTTTTTGAGAAACTCATTAAAAACTCATTAACAAATACATGGAAGAAGAAAATGTCGGCGTAAATAGTTAGTTCAGCAACCCACCGCTTGCATTGAACGATGTTAATCAAATGCAATTGTGTGGCGCTGCTGTGCATACCCTGGCAAAGCATGTCCACGATACTGCTTCTTCATCTTCCAATATGGCGGATGCCATTACCGAAATGAATGCGTTCAATGTGCTGTCAGAATCAGATAAGAAATGTTGACAGCTGAACTGTTCCGCTTGAGCTCTGACTTTAACCTCATAAGAGATCGTAAAAGTATTGTTCAAGCAAATTAACTGCCTTGAAAAAATGATTCGTCAGTGATTCTTTAATCCATACATTTCTTCATTTTGCTGGCGACTTTTCAATTTCTTTAAGAGAAAGATTTAACACGATTCACCAAATATATCTTAAATGAGGTTATGTCCATATTCACTGATATTCACCGCCGGTTTAAAGAGAATGCGTTCAATGATTGCAATTTGACATTTGGTAGCTGTGCTCTCCAAATGTAACTTTTCCCATTGAGAGTGCCAAGGTATGCTGCTGTGTCAACCTTTTGAAATTGAGTCGTTTCGAGCGAAAGTCATTTAGTTGCAAACTTTGAACCAAACACGCTTAAAATTAAAGAATATTTTATTTTATGGGTAAAAAAAGATAAACAGTTGCTTTGAGTAAAAGAGATTAAATTTTTGAGTTTTAAAAGAATGACACAGAGTAAAATTATTGGTAAAATGAAATAGAACAAAGGCAAATTTTAATCGACAATTTGAATCTCAGAAAATTTCCCAAAACCAATTTAATTAAGGTCATGGTTCACAGTACATTTTTTTCCAAAATCTCTTTTCTTCATTAAATTACCCATGAAGGCGCAGAAAGTATGCGGTTGGAGCGTTACCAGATATTTTGCGAAGCGTTTCAACGTATATCAATTTGCAAGCGTCCGCAATGTACAGTGTACAGTACGACTGCTCGCTTTGAGAACGCTACAATTGAGTTATAAATCCATTCGTGTTTGAAACATTTTTTTCTGTTTAAACATGCAATTATTTGTTATAGGATAATTTTAAGCAAAATATACAATTTAGTAAGAATATAAATAATTAAATGTTTCACATCAAGGAACCAAATTGTAAAATTGTAGGAAAAATAGAATGAAGAATTTAATTCACCAATGATAATAAACAAAATGAATGCGTTTACTTTTATTCTGCCAAAAACTGCTATAATGGTGCACAGTGCATAGCGCCATCAAACTCACATTTTCAGTGATTAAATGTATGTGTGTGTATAATATATACATGTTCAGTTTATTGCAATGAAGCCGAGTGTTATTTTCATTAGTAAATCAAATTATTCATTTTATTTTTCAGCATTTTACGATTTGGTTCCTGACGTGAAACATTTAACTATTTATATTCTTATTAAATCGTATATTTTGTTTAGAATTATTCTATAACAAATAATTGGATGTTTAAATAGAAAAAAAATTGTTTCCAAGCACGAACGGATTTAGATTTCAATCGTAGCGTTCTTGAAGCGAGCAGTCGTACTGTACACTGTACATTGCGGACGCTTCCGAATTGGTATGCCTCTAAACGCTCCGCAAAATATCCGGTAACGCTCCATTCACATACTTTTTGTGCCCTCATGGATAGTTAAATCTTTGTTTTTGTTATTTTCTTTTAAAGACTCATTCAAAATGAGTTTGATCAAAGTTTGGTACTCCCTCCGGTGCATATCAGTGGATTCGGTACGACCGAATTCTGTCTTGTTTTTTCCAAAATTATCATGTTTCTACGCGTTTCTGACCATTTCCGGCCGATTTGCGCGAAAAAAAAATTTAAAAAAAAATAAAAAAATTTTCCAATGGGGGACCCTTGCGTGAAAATTTTTTTTTCTCCAAAATTATCATGTTTTTACGCGTTTCAGACCATTTTCGGTCGATTGGCGCAAAAAAAAAATTTTTTTTTTTTGAAAATGAGGCAAAAAAAATTTTGAAGGCATATCCCGGGACCGGAAAAATGTGGGACCATTGTTGTAAAATGTGGGACCAAAATTTTGGAATATATGGGTAAAATTTTGGAAATTATGGGGAAATTTTCGGAAATTATGGGTAAAATTTCGGAAATTATGGGTACAATTTCGGGAATTATTGGGAAAATTTCGGAAATTATTGGGAAAATTTCGGAAATTATGGGACCATGTTAGTAAAACCTGGGACCGTTTTGGTAAAATATGGGACCATTTGTTAAATATGGGATCGTTTTTGTTTGTGCCTTCTCATATACAGTAAAACCTCTGTAAGCGGATCAGCTTCGTCCCACTATGTTTGGTCCACTTATTTCCAAAAATTTTCAAAATTTCCAAAAAAAATCAAAAAACTTCAAAATTTCCAGAAAAGATCGAAAAATTTCAAAATTTCCAGAAAAGTCAAAGAATTTCAAAATTTCCGAGAATTTTAAAATTTTTTGAATTTTTATTTTCAAATTGAAAATTTCAATCGCTAGTATCTTAAATCCAATTTGAGTTTGATACGACCTATGGCGCTTAGTAATGAATTCGGTACGACCGAATTCTGTCGATTCTTGTTTTTTTGATTAATTTTTTGCCCCAGATAAGGCCCAAAATTGCTTAGTTCGGTCCGCTTCGAGAAATGGTCCGCCTAGCCAAACAAAAAAGTTGGTTCCAGGCCAAGTGGTCCACAAATGAGAGTTTGTCTCACTTAGGAGTGGTCCGCTTACAGAGGTTTTACTGTATTTCAAAAATAAAACTGAAATTTTCCACAGCGGCAATCGAGCCTATAAACCTGAGTGGTAGCTCTAGTAGCGCAAATGTTGAAAAATAAGTTTTCCTGCCCGATCAATCTTCTAAGAATGTGCGAAAAAACAGAAAATACTCAGCAATTTTATTTCCAATAACTTTTAATTCAAGCCTACGTTTTCAGATTTCACATGTCAAAATTTCGTCAATCTATAATCTAATCGTTTATATTATTCGTAAAAAATAGATTTCGCGAAATCATACATCAAGCGTTTCTTCCAAGTTTCTTGACAGTATATTTTCACAACTGGAAATTGAAACTCAGTGAAAAGCATTCGAAACTTATTAACGTCATGGGTTTCGCCAGAGACTCGAAAGAAAACGAATAACATGAAGATTTCAATAAATGGGAATTTATTAAAAGGCTCCATGGATATTCGATAACCTGGGGTTGCAATTTCAACAAAACAATAGGTTCACAAAGAATATCAAAATTAAAATGGAAAAGGCCAACAAGGCATTTTCTCATTAAAAGGCTGCTAACCAATCTAACATCGACGCTGATATTAAAATCAATATCTATAAAATCGAATTTCAATTCGCCTATAATTATTTTAAAATAATTCAATCTCACACCTAATTCATCTTTGCAATTCGATTAGATCTTAAGAAACTTGTCACTCTGATTCTCCTTATTTTTTTCACAGAAGTAATTGTCGAAAAAAAATTCAAAAAAACGAACTAAAGAATCAAAACACGAAGTTTTAGTTTTAGTTTTTCATTTTTATTGAACGATTGAAATTTTATATAAAAATATAGTTTTCATTAAATCGTTTTATACTAAGAAAATCACTTGAATCGATTTATAATGTCAATGACAATGTATTGTTAGTGAATGTTTCATAATTATTGAATTGAGTTGAAAATGAAAAGAATGAATGGTTGAAATTAAGCGAACAAATCAGCGTAAAACGATTTTCCGCTGCTTTCCGAATCAGCATCATAAGTTTGGAGTTTGGCCTCCGAATCAATCCGTCGCTTTCTTTATTATCAATTGCATCGTTTCCAGCGCCTCAATCCAAACGTTCAGCAACTGATTTTTTTTGTTTTTCTTCGGCGTTTTCGTCATTATCGGTTGCATCGTTTCCAGCAACGTTCTGATTGGCGCTGACAACCACAGCAACCGATTCTTTGTCTTGCTTGGCGTTGACATCCTCAGGTACCAATTTGATTGGATTTTTAATTGATGCAACGATTTGTGCTTTTCGATTGGCCGATTCAATGCCCGCCAAACGCCAGTTCGTATACAAACGATCAATGTTGTCACGAGAGCGTGCGACAAAATAGCGAGGGTTGAATCGCACTTGAAGTAATTTACGGTTCGAAAAGAACAAACCGATGTGCCCACCGTTTTCAATGGAAATATCGATTCGATTGCGTCCGAACTCTTCAAAAGCATTTGGCAAAAGTTCGATATTTAATAAATTTTATCCATCGTTCCGTGGATCCATCACCGCATCAACCGTCCAACGTGAGTATCGCCACTTATTGTTGATGATTAATTCACTTGTGGCCGAGTCGTAAAATACTTCCGACAGCAATTGCTCGTTACCGTTGTTGCGTTTCGTGATGGAAAACGAAAGATCACAGTTTTGAGCGTTCAGGATATGAATCGAATTATCCCGCATCGATTTTAAATCAAATAAATGTCCACGATGGCGAACAGAACGAATATCAACGTTTGAGCCTCGAGTTAGAAATGCACGCGCCGCAGGAATTTGTAGATTGCAAGGCCCCGGCAGCAGAATATTGATCGCTCCTCCTCGTTGCATGTTAATTTGAATACTTAATTGTTACCTAATTTTGAATGATTTTTGGGTAACACTAATTTATTATGTGAGTACAGCGGAGCAAAGATCGGAACAAAGTTATCAAAGTCTACAAAAATCATATACCGGCTAATACTGTGTTCCGATCTTTGATCCGCTGTCAACACTTATTCTATATTGCCATCAAGCCGGTATATGAGTGTGTCAGTATGTCCAAACGGTAGCCATATTGAATTTTTCATTCTTTTCATTTGGATAGTAACGCTGTGCGGATGTGTTTTTAGTAATTGAAATATTATTCTATCTATATCGTGTATTTTTTCCAATTATTGTGCTATTTTTCAATCGTTTTTATTATTTTGAATCGCTTATTGAACAATTGGTTAAATTTTGTGTCGTTTGTTGTTTTTTCTCGAAATTGATACTCAAATACATAATTTAATTATGTTTCCTTTCCAAACGTTTTCAGTCAGAAAAATTCCAATTGTCGTTTCATGCATTTCTTCTTTTTTCGTTTATTATTATTTTTCCAGACGAAAAAAAAAATTGATAGCGGCTCCAAATAAGCATAAAATAGCACGTAAATAAAACGTAAACGTTGCAAATTGACAAAACGTTTCACGGTGAGTTGACATTTTGTATCGATTAGGAAACAACGTTTTTATTATATAATAACTAAAAACACAGTTTTAAGTTTCCTTCGTTTGTCGTTTTCGAATTTAAATCGTTCTAAAGCTGTATTTTTTCGTTTATTATTTCTCCAGACGAGGAATTATTTTGTAGCGGCTTCAAGGCACCACAATATAAAACGAAATCGCATAAGTTGCGAATTACCAAAATATTTCACGGTGAGTTGACATTTTGAATCGATTAGGAAACAATGTTTTTATTATGTAGCAAATAATAACACGGTTTAGATTTTCCGTCGTTTGTTGTTTTCGAATTGAAATCGTTCTAAAACTGTGTTTTTTCGTTATTTTTTTTCTTCTTAGACCGCCAAAGGACTTGTTGTAGCTTATCCCTATTGCATATGCGCTAATTTGGTTTGTGTCTCAACTAAAGTTCACTTATATCTGTGAAGGTTAACATATATCATCTAAAAGTGTCTTGACTAACATTGGTGTGCATGAATAATGAATAGGGATCGATTTTGACATTTTTGAAACAACTTCTTTGACAGCAGCTCCATAAAACGTAGTTAAATATAAAACGTAACCACACAAATTGGGAATTAGAAAAACGTTTCACGGTGAGTTGACACTTTTGAACCGATTATTCAGAAAACAGTGTTTGAGTTTCTATCGTTTGTTGTTTTCAAATTTGAATTGTTCTAAAACAATCTATTTTCGTCTGTAAATTTTAGATACATGAAAATGGCTGAAAATAGCGACCTTTCGTTTCAATTGATCTTGGGTGGTCGTGCGATGTGCAAATCAGGTCACATTCAATTCGATTCGTCAAACGGAGAAGTGGATACAATGGTCGCCAATTTGGATGGTGAGAGGATTCGCGTCGAATCATTAGGCAGAGGCCGCATACGGTTCATTCCAAATCACCAATTTTGCTACACTGTATCTTTCGGTGTGGAACAAACCATCGTCGGAAATATAACGGTTGAAGGAAACCGAATCCAAATCAACGATAACTGGTCGATTTCTGAGACTGGTCTCCGAAACCATTGCCTAAACAACGCGATGACCCGTGTTCCGTTGATTGAAAGTGATGTTCTGCACATTCGTTTCGAAAGCAGACGATTTGATACGATCGGTCGACACAATTTGTTGCGTTTGCGCTCAATGAATACTTCTCCCCATTGGGTGGGCATCCATTTCAGCCTGAATGAACTCCTTGAAGTTCTGACAAATCCAACCGAATCAATGAATGACATCGAAGAGCTGTACCACGATTTTTACTACACTCAATACAACTAAGAACGTGATCGAGCAGCTAGCCGTCGCGATGTTTAATCGATTGCAGTCTGAGGCCAATCATTTAATTAATTCCTTTTCGCTTTTTTTTATTCGCACAAACGTAATAAAAACGATAATAATTGATTTTTTTCTTTAATATTTCGTCAATGTTCAACTATTGTTTTTGAAAACAAAACACGTTGCTTCAATAAAATTAAAAAACATGAAAAACGCTCATCTCAAGGTTTATTTAGAAGTTTTCAATTCAATTTCATATGTCGTTTATTTTCACTTATTGCTCATAAAAACAAATAACGTTGATTCAATAAAATTTAAAAATGGAACGAAAGTGGAAACGCTAATTTTTATTTGAAAAAAATAATTTATTTGTACATTATTCATTTTGTTTATCGCTAAAAGGAATACTTTATTGAACCAATTCCATCTCTACGATTTTTTTGAGATAGCGCTAAACTCCCCAAGAATCGATGGTAATTCGCTTTTCGGTTTGAAATGTGTTTTTTGTAGATGTTCCTTTAATCGATTTTTCAAACTGAAAGCACTTACGCAATTTTTCGACGGGCATTTGTATAGCTTCAGACCGCTTTCTTGATCTTGATGTTTCTTGAGCCGACTTTTATATCTACGCAAATGATTTGCCACAATTTTCACAAATGTGAGGACCAGATGGGCTTGGACCTGGACGCCGGCTTTGAACGTTCGTTTGATGTTGCGCATCAGAAGCGTTTTCAATATGCAAATAAACGAGATCGCCTTGAACATCCGAAACGTTTTGAGATGCAATTTCTTCTGTATAATAATATAAATTCGAAACGTGTTCAAGAGCAAAAACATCTTCAGCGGTTTCCTCGTTTGGCTGGGTGGGCAAGTGTGACGGAACGAATTCATTTTGGTTTTCCAATTGAGAATTCAAATAGATTTCAACAGTAGGAGCTTCAACCGATTGATTTTGAAGTGATAAATCGTTTGAATCATTTTCATTTTCTTGAGCATCTTTTGGCCCATCATCGTTTGGAATCAATTTTTTTTGCGGTTCTCTGTTGATACAGTTATAAACGGTCACTGATTGATTCTCGGTATCGTTCGCTATTTCCAATTCACCAACATATTTGGATTGCTCGAGATCAATGTTTACCGGATCGATTTTTCTGAATAAAGCGGAAACTTTGATAAAATGTTAAGGTTATAAATATAAACGATGAACAATGAAAATCACCCGCAATCACACGCAACGTGGTTTTTATATTCTTCTGCCCTGT
>GL501977.1:62915-80070 GCA_000149185.1 Mayetiola destructor
AACACATAACTATGTGCCGCGTTTACCAGTAGCCGGTGAAACTATACAAGCAACTCGTGATCAATATGGATTCGGTGGCAAAGGGGCCAATAAAGCCGTAACTGTTGCTAAATTGGACAGTAAAACGACTCTTTTTTCAAAGGTCACTGATCTGCACTGATTATTTCAAAAAAGAAAATAAATAAATAAAAAAAATGAAAAAAAAAAATTGAATTAAAAATAATGAAAAAATCGAAGGTTTGTACGAAAATGATATATCTCATTTTTTCGGTATTATACCTGGCCATGAAAAATAACTGAAATTCTAAAATGTGTACTTCCCAGTATATTTTCCCGCTAAATTCGAATATGACATGAAAAAATAGGTTTTGGAACAAATAATAACGAAAACGGTCATTTTTGATGATAATTCGAGGGGCTTTCCCGAAAAAAGTTGAGCCAATTTCGACAAACCGATTGCAGATTCGGAATCAGGGACTAAAAAAATAGGGGGATAGGAGGGTTTTGCTCTGTGGGCGGTAAGGTTTTGGAAATCGCGTCTTACAGTGATATTCGTAATTACGTCTAAATCACGATTGAATCGACATGGAAATGGCTCAGCAGACAAAACAAGTTCAGAAATTGAACATGTCCAACATTCAACTGATTACAACGGACTATCATCTGTTGTTATAACAAACATAAGAATCAACATATTCATATACATATATCGTATAATGTTTTTATAACTTATATTGAATATAATATAATACAATGCAGACAAATCAATTAATTCAGCTGGAAGATGCCATCCGTGGATTATTTTGGACTAAAACAAGGTGATAAATCAATCCGCCTCGGAACAGGAATTAAAGGCTTAATTCAACGTGAACGTGTTCGATTCTGCGCAAAAATCACCAAAAGTGAGCCTTTCAGTACAAGATAATATAAATTACGACATTCAATTCAATATAATTACGATTCCGTTGGAGGAGCAACGAATGGCACCTAATTGAAAGCAAGATCATAAAATGTTCTCATTTTTAATTGAAAGTCAAACATTTGACAAATTCATTTCGAATGATCACGAATATATCGAATTCGACCGAGATGAAACTGCTGCTATTTTATCGCTTATAGAAAACGAAAAAATCGACATTAAAACGGAAACTCACATATGAATGGCCCAGAATGAAAATGGGCCTTTTCAACTTTGTGGAGCAGGAATTGAACATAAATCGAATGCGCCATAACATGATGATGTTCAATTCTAATGGCACATTTATTTCATGTTCAATTCTTGTAGCACATTTCTTTCGTGTTAAATTTTAAAAAATCATTTTTTTCATGTTCAATTATAATGGGGCATTTTTTCCAAGTTCAACTCTAAAAAATCACTTTTTTGTCAGCAGGGGGTACCCCCTTCCCCCACCCTGCACCCTCTACTCTCCTGACCCACACCATCTACTCCTTTGCCATTGGAACTGACGTCACACCGAATATTCC
This sequence comes from Mayetiola destructor, assembly GCA_000149185.1. Lineage (NCBI taxonomy): Eukaryota > Metazoa > Arthropoda > Insecta > Diptera > Cecidomyiidae > Mayetiola > Mayetiola destructor. Next base: position 64,401 of record GL501977.1, read on the forward strand.
ATAATGTTCGAGAACATTCGATGGCGGGAATATTCTGGAATATTCTATGTGACGTCATTTCCGGCATCGAATGTTCTCGAATATTCTTCATGTGACGTCATTTTCAATTTCCAGAAAGTTCGTCAAGTTTCGAGAATAATTGTGGTCCCTTTATATTTTACACGGAATCGCGACAGATCATCTGAGTGCGGGTTCTCCGAAGTTTTCATATAAGATTCCCATGCCATTCCTTTTCAATTATATCGATTTTTAACGGTCAATATCTCGAAAACTAAAACTCGCGGAAACTTCTCGTTTCGATTTTTATAAATGGGATATCGAGAAGAATCGATAGAGCCCAACTTGATTTTCAGTAAAAAAAATCACCAAGTTCGGGTTTTCCGCTATTTTCATATAAGACTGCCATTCTCTCGTCTTTTTATATTGCACACGGACCCGCGACAGGTCAATTGTTTTCATATAAGATTATCATGCTCTCATGGTTCGAATAATAACCAAAAAGTCGTTTTTCAACGGTTCATATCTCGAAAATCAAAAATGGTAGAAACTTCTCGTTTCGATTTTCATGAATGGGGCCATAAGTAGATTCGATTAAGATAATGTTGATTTTGAGATAAAATTGAAAAAAATGTTCTATTATAATTGAACATGAAAAAAATGATTTTTTTAAATTTGACGCGAAAGAAATGTGCTACAAGAATTGAACATGAGTAAAATGTGCCACAACAATAGAACATAAATCGAAAGCGCCACAAGAATTGAACATGAAATAAATGTGCCATTAGAATTGAACATCATCATGTTCAATTCTTATGGCGTATTTGTTTCATGTTCAATTCTTATGGTGCATTCGATTTATGTTCAATTCTTGCTACACAAAGTTGAAAAGGTCCATTTTCATTCTGGTCCATTCATATATCATCTACAGTCCAATGAAAAAAGTGGAATCCATGTATTGGCCACTTACGAACCAATTTCAAAAAATGAATGATTTAATGATTCTTTTTCATTCCTAATGGAATTAAATTCAATTTTCGTTCAATCAAAAAAAAAAAAAAAAAAGAAAAATATAATTAATTCTGTTTTTCACACTGACCAGTCAAGACACGAATGAACACGAACAGCGAAATCTACTGCTAGAAGCTACGCTTTACATTTTAAATGGAGACTATGTTTGTGTACCTTCCTTGACATTTCGTTCCCTTGGTTTATGGTTTTATTCAATGTTTTAACGAAAATTATTCATTAGAATATTATTCCAAATAGTTAACATACTTTGGTCGGTGTCAGTGCTTATTGGGCTTTTAGCACTGATATGAACGATTACCATTCAAGAAAATAAAATGTGTTTGTACATGGCATTGAATCTAAAATAATTTCGATAAGAGTATTTTCGATTGTTTTCGCTTGTATGAAATCAAAGAGTAAAATAAAAAATGGAACTTAAAAAACGTATAAATTAAATATTAATCCAATGCATTTTCAGTGCACTGTGATGGCATTTATTATGCTGTATATGTGTATGTTTAATATAGGCTTGAATTTGGTTAATTGAAATGTCGCAACTTCGTCACAACAACAAAAAATAGTATGATGATCAATTAAATTTCTTTGAAATCTGGTTAACGAAAATTTCTTACGAACACTGAATTGGGATTATTCAAAATAATTTACTCTTTTAATAAATAATAATGAGCTACATATTCCAATCTTCGGCATCATTTCAAATATAATAATTTTAGTATTTTGATTCACTAGACACACTTGATTTGATAACATTGACTTTCAAACATTTTGAGCATGTGGCCAATAGATAACCCGCCAATTTTAAATCCATTTTTGTTGTTGTTGTTGTTGTTGCTGCTATCAAAGCTTCCGTACATATGTATGTATACCAAGATCTTTGTACATAGTATCGATTCTCTGTTGCTATTTTATTTTATTTTTTAATTTTTAAGAGAGTGAAATTTGTTCGAGCTCGTGGGTACGGCCGTACATTCGTTTAGTACACATACTTGAGTATGAGTTCTTGAGTTTACTCATTCCATTGAATTATTGAATGAAGCTCTGGTTTCTATCACACCAATTTGAATTCAAATCCATAATTTAGGACGGTTTATTTTACATTCGATAAATCAAGCAAATGAATAGCTCACTCAAAAACAGACTACTGGCTGCTAAACTATTGCTACTCAAATTTCGGTAGAGTGTGAGTCTTCTTGAAAATATTTAAGAAGAATCTAAAATGTACGATCATTCGGAGTCTCATTGCTCACCAACAATCCGAAACAGATGCATATTCACTAAATAGTAAATATACAATAAAAAAGCTACGTTTTGGACAGTAGCTACCACATTAATGGGGATTTCTTTGAAATCAGTGGCATCTTTTTCATTTATTCGGTAAAGTTTCAGATAATTGATAGCTATGCTTCAAAATACCTTCATCTAAATTTAAGTAGCAACAATTAAGCAACAAGAATTTTGATTCAAGTTTCAGACTGGAGCTTTCTTTTGATATCAAATAAACTGAATACCCCGACAATTCAAATTATTTTCGAGAGAATTATGAGATAGAAACAAGCTGGCCGTGGATTTCGAATCAGCGTTTACCAAAACTCTTGGTATTTGTTGGGCTAGTATTATTATTATTATTATTATTATTATTATTATTATTATTATTATTATTATTATTATTATTATTATTATATTCCTTTGTGTTTGTTATTTTCAAGTTATTTCCGTGATCCAGCTATAGCTTTTTTGCCATTGATTTTTTTTTAAATTTATTACTAATATGATCTGAATCGTAAAAACAGAATTTGGTTTTATTATACATTATACCTGTTATACGTGCGGGTATGTATGTATCTTTGTATTTTTCAAATTTTTTATATTTCTTTCATATTGGTTTTATTTATTTATGATATTTTAATTTTTGGATGTTTATCGGATATCGGTGATGTTGTTTTTGCTGCCGAATATTTTGATGAGTTGTGTCTCGTAGTCGCCAATACTGCGTTTCATTATTTCCATGCAGGGACCAAGTAATCGCTCAAAAGCGTCAACATCCAAAACTGTTGAAAAAACCAAACATAAATTTATATCAGCCCTAAAATTATAAATAAATTTTCTATATAATATAATATACATAATGTGATAAAGAGGAAAATTACTCAACGGTATGAATTAAAGTCATTATAACTTTCGAGAGTTTCATTTGAAAGCCTTTCCGGCCTTTCAATCAGAAAATTGAAATTCACAATTTATCATTCAAAAAAAAAAAAAAAAAAAACTAAGTACCAATAAGAATCGCTCAAAAGCGTCAACATCCAAAACTGTTGAAAAAACCAAACATAAATTTATATCAGCCCTAAAATTATAAATAAATTTTCTATATAATATAATATACATAATGTGATAAAGAGGAAAATTACTCAACGGTATGAATTAAAGTCATTATAACTTTCGAGAGTTTCATTTGAAAGCCTTTCCGGCCTTTCAATCAGAAAATTGAAATTCACAATTAATCATTCAAAAAAAAAAAAAAAAAAAACTAAGTACCAATAGAAAAAACTTACATGCAACTTTGACATCAGTAGCTGCATAAGCTGAAGCGGCTCTTGGTCGATGTGTTACTAATGCTAATTCTCCAAAATATTGGCCTTTGCCCAAGACTGAAATTTCAACTTCACCAGCATCCTGTTCAATGCGAATGGAAACCGTACCATCTTCTACAAAATACATACCATCAGCTGCGTCACCTATGTTAAACAATATTGAAATCAATTGAGGTAATTTATATTTAAAAAGTCATTATTGTAGTTTTTTTCTAAAATACCATTATCTTTCAGAATATCACCATTTTTCTAATCGTATCATGTGTATCAAAGTTGAAAAAAATGACAAACGCAAAATTTTGTAGAGGTCATTGCCATGCACGGAATGTTGTAAAACAAACTTTAAATGCCATAAAGAGCAACACGCAGCATAAGCGCCAAATTTTGGCAAAATCCAGTGAAAAGTTCAAAAGTTCTTATACTTGTCGCAATAGAAGAATAAAAAAAGAAGCTTGTTTCAAAATCTTGACACTTATGCTAATGGCGTTTCCTTGGCAAGTGGATGGACATTCCGTGAATGGTCATTGCAGTGAGCTACAATAGAAAGCTGGTTCCACTCTTTTAAGTAATGATTTTTTTGAAATGAAAAAAAATTCTAACCAAAATAGAATAAATATAAATCGTAGGCAGTGATATTCCACATTTTATCTATTATACAAATGGCATCCAATAAAAGATGTGTACCTTGTTTTATTATCCTATCACCTTTGCTGAAGGTTTTTGGTACAAGCGCATCGGCTAAATTCATTCGTTCATAGTTCTGAAATAACAATAAAAATTTTTGCTTTTATTTTCGGAGCGAGCATAATTTTAAATTTAGTTTATTGAATACCTGAAGTGTTTTCAACATTGGAACACTATCCAATAAATTCTCATACATTTTACGTTTTCTGAATGCGGATTTCAATAGAATACGTCGGAAGGTTTGCCGATCCATGGCCCACAAATGGCCAACAGTCTCCGCTTCAATAGTCGCAGCTCTGAAAAATTATAAAATTGCTTGAAAAAATATCCACATAAAAAATATTTGACGTTTTCTCACCTTGGCATATTATATAGCAATGCCAATTCACCAAAGCTACCACTATTATTGTATGTATGAATATGTTTATCGCCTACGAATGCCTTATATTTTCCACTAAAACATTTATTTATATAATAAATCAGTGGAATAGATATAGGTATCTTCTGTGAGAGAACTTACGATTCGATAACATAAAAATTGTCACCATCGTCTCCTTGTCGAATGACTATTTCACCAGCCGATACTTTTCGCTCAAACATTGCATCTAATACTTGATTCATCTATAAGGGAACAAAAAAAAAAAAAAAAAAACAAATGTATCAATTTCAGCCAAAAATGATTTTATTGTAACTTTAACCAACCTGCTCCTTATCCAATGATCTAAATAATAAAATATTTTTCACTGATTCTATCAATCGTGCTCTTTGTTCATCACTTTTTGGGAATATTGCAGCTGCACCCTCATCTTCGTCGGCATCATTTTCTGGGTCGTAGGTTTCGGCAAAGACAGATTTACGTCGAGTAGCAAATCTATTCACTAATGGCTCTGTTTGATTAATGAAAGTTGAACAATTGAAAAAGCTATGTTAATTATTTATTTTCATAATGGAAGTAAAGCTCCTTAATTTTAACTTATACCAGAAAGAACATCGAAATTTTGCATAGTCGCTGTTTGTTCGTGTAAAACCATTATTTATTTCGTTATCACTCGTTTTCTGAAATCGCCAGTAACATTCTCACTTAAATACTTAAGTTTCTACCATCAAAATTTTATTCAAATATAAATACTTTATTAATTGCAATATCACAACTAATTTGAGTAACAACCAAAACCGCACTGATTAGTAACTCAAAACCAAATCCTTGGTAGGGTACACTGCGTCGGCGACTAAGATAATGGTAAACTGAATACTGAACACTGAACACTGAACACTGAACATAGTCAAACATCGCAAATATTGAAAGGGATGCAAATATCAAATGTGATAATTTTTCTTTGATATTCTAATTATAACAAATGTAAGGAGTCTATTGGTCATTTCATCATCGATTTATTCGCTGTTCAATGAAATTTGTAATCAGGCTGCATACATATAATCTAAATAACTAAACTAAAATGAATAATTTGGTTTGAAAGAATAAAAAAAATTAAAACGTTGAAACTCATCGAGTGTGACCATTCAAATGACACGCAAAAGATATGTATTCTACAATTCAATGAAGCGATATGGGTTATATAGCTTTTATGCATGTGATCTAAAATATTGATGAATATGGACCTGAGCTCAACTATTAAATTATTATGCTACAGTATACTTCTGCCTTCCCTAGTTTCCGACAACAGTTAAATATTTCCTTTTGATTAAACCAACTCATGAAATGGAAAATCGCCACTCGCGATTCAGTGAACATCAAAAACAAGAGAACATGAGAAAAAGAGAATGAAAGCATTAACATGGATCAGTCCCTTGTATAGATTTTACACAAATTGATATTTTTGAAATTCACTTTTGAAGTATTTCGTAATGCTTATTTTTCGAAACTTTAGCTTCAAATGATTGTTAAAGGTTTAAATTATGAATTTTCATCAAGATTATTTTTTATTTTTAATAATTTTTGTTTTGTTTTCATAGAAAAAAACAGTTTTGAGGTTATGTCTCAGGGACGGATACGTGTTAACTCAACCCGTTCGCGTGCCCACTAGGCCTCGATTACGTAAAATATTAACATGAACCGAAAACTATATGAATATAAATTGAGAAATACCCTAAATAACCCGACAATTACCATTATTTTATGCAATGTTTCCATACTTTGCCGTTTTTCGGTATTGAGTATTAAGGAAACCACGGAAAGAAATCCATAAATAAATTATTAATATAAATAATATTATTATAAAGTTAAAAAAAACATATTTTCAATGTTCAGTGTTGATTGCAGTTGAGAACATTTCAACAGGTGTTTAATGTTCAGGCTAACGAACAATAAATCTTATACACACATGTTATTTTTATTTCAAATTTTTTTATATAGAATTAGAAATTAGATCCTTTTGAATGAATATTAAAATCGAATGAATTAATACAAGTTTTAAATGTAAAATTGATTGTGGAGTAACTATGTGACTAATTTATTAAAAAAAGAACGTTGTTTTTAACACCTTTAATACACAATAATTCTTTTAACAAGTTTTGAATCTTAAAAATTACCCTACATACCGTTCATATATCGATTGTATGTTTGAAAATAAATTTACATTTTCCACTTGAACTCAATTGTCATGTTCAGTTAAATTCAATAAAAACTAACTATTTTGACCGTATTTAATGATTTAAAATGTCCATTATATTTCCTGTTTCCCGTATACAGTAAAATCTTTATAAAAGAATCAATCTGAGAAGGCCCTTTTCTCATTTTTAAATCAGTTAGTCTGCATCAAACAGAGTAGTCCTTATACTTAAGGTTATACAGTATCTGCATAAAGTATCAATGTTTTACCATCAAATAAACTTCATTTCTTAACTTCATCATTAATAATGCTATGAACGATTTGAGTTTAAATAGTTATTATCAATGAATCACTAATTGTTTTGCTATTAAATTGAAGCAAGAAATAAATTTGCTTTTAGAATAATACTACTCAAACGATTACCACATTTAGCAGGTAAAAATAATGGTATTTTTAACGGCCGTTATTTTTTCATGAAAATCTGCAGCACCCAAAAGATATACTACATGTATTAAAACAATCGCTTCCAAAAATATGTTGATTTATTATTATTCTCTAAAAAACACCATCAGTGTATTCAGATTTTTTCGAGAAAACAACAATAGAGCATACATACCTTCATCCAAAGACATTATGCTCTCATCCGGCGAAGGTGGGACGTCGTCATGTGATACTTTTGATTTTCTATTTTCTTGTAGTTTAGAGAAGAACTCGACTGCATAGTCCACAACATCGCCCGGCTGTTCGAGAAGATATGCTATTGAAAATTCAAGCAAAACATCACGAAGACTATCGGGAACTTGTATGCGTTGTTTGGGTGGATTCGACATGATAGTGGAATTGTTGTGGCAGACGAAGATTTTTATTTAAAATGGCTTCCGAATCTGAAAATTTAGATCAGTCAAAGATAAATAAATTGGAAGAAAAACAAGGTAGTCGCATGCGACAACAAACTTTCGCGTACAGCCTTTTTGATTTCAGTATAAAAAAAGTAGATTTTGAAGGAAAATGAAAAAAAAAAGGAAAATTTGAAATAAAAAAAGTTCGAATTTTTTCTTGGTTAAGTAGCAAAACTGTTATGGCTGTTAAAATATCTCTATTGGGTCTCATGCTCTCAAATTTCATGACTCAGGCTGTCACCAATTTGTGTTCGATGATAATGCTCTTATCAGAAGCTATTGCGCAGGCATAGTCTATGTGACTATGTATTCATGAAAGAAGCATTCAATACGAACATTTTGAGCTACAGACAGAATAGATATTCGAATAACCTCTCGAGATATTGCATTTTAAATGCGATGAAGGTGAGTAATGTGCTACCCTTCCACTGTTCGGAGTGATACCACTCATTCAACTTATTTTTCTTTTTCTTTTTTTAATGATTTTTTATGAAAAATTGAAAGATTCATTGAATTGGTCATAATAAGTAGATCGTAATAGATTGATCTGCTGTCTGAAAATTGGTAGTCTCATGAAAAAATTTCTGAATATTCAGATTCCGATGAGAAAAACATGTGCCTCCATACGAACATTTTGAAAAAAAAACTGAAATTCTCGTAAGGAAATACGATTTTTTGCCACAAAATTGAGTTAAACACATTTTTTTCGGTTTCATTTTTTCATTTTTTCATATTTAGATTGACATTTCTCATTATCCATCAGCATATTTTCGATATAATTTTTACCTGTAATTCTCCACCCTTAAAAAAAAGAGTTCAAATGCAGGCATGCTCAGAAGGGGGCTCAAATTTCTCCCTCCAGCATAAATTTTCAACGCTGAATGGGGGAAACATATTTTATGATAATTTTTTTTCTGAATATTCTTGTTTTTTCAAAAGGGACTTGTTCCTATCGGGGACTGTTCAAATTTTATAGAGGGATTGGACAGTGGTCAACACCTTTAATTTACATCTTCAATCATCAATGTCGGCTCAAAAATAAAAATTTTAAAGCAATTTTTCCGAAACCTTGTCAATACACAACCCCCACTTCGGAAGGCTCCAGTTCCCAAACCAGACCCCTCCTCACTATATTTTCCCGGTCAATATTGTTCCCCAAAGCTCTCTCTATTTTGTGTCACCCTGTATATATGTACAGTAGGGTGCCTTCGAGTAGCGAAAAACCCAGAAATGCCTAATCTTGATCGATAAAGAATCTTTCGAAATAACGCTTGTGAAAAAGTCAAATCATTTAGTGTTTGACCTCTCTCAATACTTTCAAAGTTCCGAGAATAAAAGACGGTAACTGAATTATTTATTTGCAGTTCACTTTGAAAATCTTCTCACTTTTTATTTGTATAAAAAATAAGACGAAACGATACAAATTTTTGCTACTCGAAGACACCCTAATGAATGTACATATATATCTAACTCAGTGTGGTCGACGTCTTAATATAGAGCATTCGAAAAGTTGAAAGTATACATAGATCCATCCTTTTTTTTGCTTGGCGCTAGATCCCATTCCGGTCCCGGGATAGGCCTACAAATAGGACATCATATTAAAATTCAATGTATTCAGTGTAAAGGAAGGATTCTTTTTTCTGCTATTCGAAGTTCATAGACAGAGTAAGATTTCAAAACATTTCTTTGAAATATTTATTATGGAACTCTTCAATAGTACTTCAACCAAATCAATTTCTTCTTCTTAAATTTTTTTTAATCTACTTATTAATCAAAGCGATTTTGCAGTACAAATCACTGGCCCTTATTTCAAACTTCTTGTACTACTGGTGTCCAACGGTATGAAAAATAATTCTATATATCAGTTTGAGTTTTTAGTCAAGCCAAATATGTCATTTTACTGCTGACATTATACAATTTATGATTGCTAACATTAAAATCTACAGAAAACATGTGATCGAGTATGATTTCGATTTCTAGTTATCGTGAATATCGGCCATTAAATTTTCAAGTTGTACACTCTACAAAATTCAATCTATGCATTTATGAATTGTATAAGCAAGGTAACATAATGCAAAATATACATATACGTAGTATAGCTTAAATAAGCTCATAATATAGCTCATTGCAAGACCAAGACGAATAAAATTCAATGAAAGAGAACGAAAGTAAATTTTTTTCGGAAGAATGCAACAAATAAAAAATATTGGAACAATGAAACAAATGAATTCTTCCTATCGTCAAAATATTTATTTGTTTTTTCCTCAAAACAAGAGATTGTCTCACTTTACGCGAAGTATTAAATTATGCAATTAGCCAGTCATAGTAAATATAATTTGATATAGATATAAACTAGAAATTTATGCAAAAACAATTCGTGGTTTACTAAAGAGTATATTACGTGAAAATATTTTGCTATAATATTTTCGATCATTTCGATATGCCAGTGAGTGATCTGTTATTATTTCTGTTCCGCAGCCATTTAAGGAAGAAACTTTTGGATGTTACAAAATGTCAAATACATGCGGAAAGTACCTCCAGAGGTATACAGTGTAACATACTTTGCGAAATTAGATCATTTTTTCCAAAACGTAATCTCAACAATTTTCGAATCAGTTGGTAAAGTAATTAGGGTGGCGTCTGTACGCACTCGCAACGTATGTAATGTGTGAACATTTGTTGTGATTTTTACACATAATAGCATATTTTAGTATTGAACGTAGGCTATGCGCTATGCGCAGCTCACTCATTGTATTACCTATACATTTGAGAACAGATGGTAAAGTAAGCTTATGCTACTGGGACCGTTCAGTTTGCTGATGAAAATTTCTGAGAGTAGTAAATAGTATTTACTAAATATCCAGGGATCAATATTTTGTGAATGTGCAAGAGCTAGTGTATACGTAATTACACCTTGAATGTTAACTTATAACAAGTTAAGCAATTTTGCACATTAAAAAACATTTCACAGTGAGTGTTCTAATGGTATGTAAAAGCACAATTACTCACCATAAATGGAATCAAATGAAATCGTATCTTTTTGAATACATTGAACGGGTACCTACATATAGATATCTTTTTGTTTGAATTAACTTTCGGACAAATGTATGTTGTAAGGACAATGGTATTCGAGTGCAATAAATTAAAACACTCTCCGACATTTTCAATAAGAATTTTTTTTTAAAAATTCTTAGTTTTTGCACACGCTTGTATTTTCATTAATAACGTAAAATGAGGTGACGGAAACAATAGGAATATGAAAATTCATAGAAGTCTTTGGTTGAAAATTACTAGCATTTTTAAACGACTTCAGAAATATCCTATACGTGACGAAAACAATCCATTTCTAGCACAACGTTCCACCTATACGGCATAAAAAATTCAATCTTTATTCAGACCATTTATTAAAATGAAATTCCACAAAAATCACTGGACGATATCGACAAAACAAAAAAAAACATGTAGAATGACATCAATTTTTTCAAATTTCGAAATCCTTGTGACAATATTAATAGTTGATAAAAGCTCGAAAGAAAAGTACTAAGCAATATAAAGATCACAAATGAACGTGAAAATATTTATATTACTATATCCAATGTGCTAATTATGTATTAGGATGATATATACTATGGAGTTAAATTGTTATAAAAGGGACGCACTATCAAATAGTCGACAATTTTGACTAATTCACAATCTAAATGTATATTTCGTTCATTTAGGCAATATTGATTTACATTTGTCATCAAATGGGAATATACAGGGTTCGACTCATGGTCCACGAACAAATTTTGAGAGACTATTAAGCCACACAGAAGAATTTGAGCTTCTAACATGTTTTGCACTTATAATATAAATAAAAATGGTTAAAATATAAATTATATTATAAGAGTAATACATCATCTTTGAAATTAGATCACATGATGTCAAATAATGAGGCAGTTTTTTACATGAGGGATTTTTTATTCGTAACTAGTGAGCTATTAACTTTGATCCGCGAAAAGTTTAGACCCACTAGTGGATATCATATAATTGAATTTCGGGAAAAGAATATATCATGAACTATGGATTATGATCCAAAATCTGAGGTATGAATTTTTTGTTTCGATCTATATCGTGAAAGAAATAGATAATTACAATCAGAGGGATGAAAGACTGTGCATCAGGTTGACTTCCTTCTGCACATGATACGGAGTCAATTTTGGTCAATTGAGCGCTCCGTGTACATTCTTAATGGACACGTTCAGGTTTTGTTTCATCTTATTATCAATTTTATTGGGACAAAACTATGAAATAAAGTTAAAAATCGAACCAGAATTAGAGCCAGAAATTAATACAGACACTTACAAGAAATCAAAAACGAAAAATCCTGCATAAAAACGAACTTTAATACTAACCTAAAAATTGTATTTTAATGAAATCACTTCCCGATGAAGCCACCTTTTTTATACTATACGGGAAGAATGATTGTTATGTTTCGATAATATGTTATGTATACTAAAATTTATTTTAGCGTGAATATGGACTGTTTCTTTTTGTCACTGAATATTTTTGTTTCACCAAACCGTTTGAACATTCGTTTTTCATACACAAAACTATTCTCACTTTTCTTATACGAAATTTACGGTACAAAAAAAAAATCAATATCACCAGGGCCTCTTCATAGGCTTTTTTTTGATAATTATCATTGACAGTATTTATCAGTATCAGCTACTGAAAATATGTAATTTGCTTGTTTATTTAATTTTTAGTTAATAATTGTTTTGCTTTTATATTTTTCACTAAATCTGTCGATTGATAATAGGATTGTATAATTATTAATTTTTCAATAACAATCAAACGAACATCACAAACATTCGTCTATGACCGCAATCAGAATTTTTTTCCCTTCGCTTTGACATAGAGAATAAAATTGGAAAATGGCTACTATTGACAGACAGCTCCAACAGCTTTTCCAAACTTCATACTATTTTTATAATTGATAGATATAGACTGCTGAGCTGAGATGTCAAATGCTTAACATTTAAGCTTTCAACAAAATCTAGTACATTTTGATATCCATACATCTAAAACGTAATCGAAGTTGAGTATATAAAAAGAAAATGTTGATTTAAATTGTTGACTCATTTTCAAATATGCAATTCCAATCGTGTACGATTATTAACGATTTTTTCAATCATTTTGAATTGACTAAGTATTAATGCCAAGTGACATGATTGGATGTGAGTCAAATTTAAATTGTCTCCTTTTTTCCTATTCTTATATTACAGGAGACGACAGTCTTCCAGTCGGCGCAGCAACAAACAACACAAAAAGACGAAAACGTTACTTCCATATGCTCACAAGGATATCGATATTCAATAATGTCCACTATGAACCCGGTTTTTTTTTATACATAGGATGAAATTATTCGAAAAGTAAAAATAAATCAGCTCCAAATGAGATTCTTTCATGCACTATACGTGCCAGCGGCTAATATAAAGATGTGAGGATACTTTTCGGATTCTTCTATTTTTATACCAATTTTTTATTATAACATTAGAAAGCACTACAATGATTAGTCTACACAAAAATGACATAAGGTGAGTTTTTGAATGATTTTGGCACAAAAGGTAAAACCTAACCACAATCGTTTGATTTTGCGAATTTCATACTAAAAATGGTTAGAGCTTGTGATAAACGCTACAATAAATATGAAATTCTCTATTCTTTAATTTTTATGATTAAGAAAAAGATTGAATATCAGACATTCAAAAGTCAAATGGGTTCAAATCATTTTTAGTATGAAATTTGCAAAGTCGGACGGTTCTAGTTAGGTTTTAGTTTTTACACGAAAATCGTTTGAATACTAACCAAATGTCACCTATGTGCATGGAACACCATTCTATCTTCGATAGAGCGTGAGTAATAGTTAGCACCACAACCAATTTTCGTCGTGATTTATCTACATAGCTCCGACTCGACCATTTATGTGCTCAAACCGAATTTTGGGCATTTGAAGCTATTTTTCGTCAATTAAGGGGATTTTCTCCATTATATTTCAGCTTATTATATACAGTATTTTTGTATGGGAGGTGTATAGAGGAGTGGAGATAGACCCATGAAATATTCAACGAAATTAAAATAAATAATAAAATAATGGGACCTGCTAATGGAAACTACCTTGATTGGATTTACCATTCTCAAGATAGAGTTACATATGTATTTTTGAAATTGGTAATTTTTTACCCGATTTTGAAGTAAAAAAAAAAAACAAAAATCGCAAAATTCTTTTCCGAGCTAGTGAAGAATATCTATAGAGCTCAAAATGTCGGAGCTACGTCGAGTCGGAGCTACGTAGAGTTCTTCTGGGGCACAACCTCCTACAATGATGTTATGCCGTCATTGCAATTCAACAAAAATGCATATGAGCACCACCCTAGTAATCATAGAAAGAATAAGAATTCCGAAATTAAGGCCTCAGATTCGTAATCGGCGACCCAAAAAACCCTACTGCACCAATTTTCAATGAAATCGGAAACATTTTATTTTTTCAGATTTCATACAAAACTTGATCTGTACCAATCGATTTTTAAAACCAAAATGAAAAAATTTGAGAGGTGTCCGAAAGGAATTCAATAAAGTTGTAATTCTGAGCCGGTCTAGGCTATTTTATCTTCTGTAAATCAATACCAAGGAGTGTAGTACTAGATTGAAGATTCAATTGCACTCTCCGAAATTAATAAAATTGAACGAAATTGACAAATTTGAAAAAATAAATCGAAGTACTAGATTCAATCACACATTCCAATGTTGACATTTCTGTCAAATGACAAAAAGCAAGTATTTGTATTTACCATCTCGATAAAACGAATTTTGAAAGGGGCCCAAGGTTATACAAAAAATTTTATTAAATGATCTAAAACGGTCATTTACTGTTGTTAATACAAAACTCACCAAATAACGGAGTTTTTATCACTCATTTCAAAAATGAATCAAAACTACAAAAGATAATTTCGATAAATTTGACGACGTAAATCTAATAACACATATCTAAACACTAAACACATCATCTGTCATAACAAATCATTACTACTTCGATTTTTTGATTTTCATTGTTTCAATTCTCTCAATTTTGTTCAGTTTTATTCAACTATGGAGAGCTGAATTGAATTTTTGTTCTACTACTTCCCCCTTGCCCAATACGATGAAAACATTTATCATCGAAACAATCAAAAATATTTTTCGATTCAAAATTAAAGTGAACCGATTTTCTTGTGTGTTTTTTTAAAAAATCGATTCAAAAGAAATTTTATCCAATTCTGGTAAAAGAAGCACTACCCATAGCAACGAAAAAGCATGCGGTTTGGTTCATTTTCGGTGCATTTCTGGTGTGAGCGGAGCTGTTTAAGTGGATTCGTACAATTTACAGTAAGTTCATATTTAGTAGCTGGTTATAGAGATGGCACTATTGAAAATTGTTCGAAAAATTAAGAATCAATCTTTCCGTTCATATTCATAGGTTCTGTATCCTTAGTGTTGACAACTTCAGTCGGTTCCAATCAATAAAATTTGACGTTTTTAATGTCAGTTATTGTATGAATGATTCTCTGTGAACAATTTGAGTTTTTGAATAATCTATGCATTTTTGGTTGAATCGAATGATTATTACTTGATTCGATTTCATCTCCTAATGATTGTTTTCTAAAAATTAATTTTGTTTATCGACCGAGCCACATTCTGATGCAATAAACCCTTCAGTCAAGTGAAAATGCAACAAAATAATGTGCGATAAATACGTAATGCAGCGAACTCCTCACGTTCAGTCAAATTATTTGAAAGTTGAATAATATTAGTATTAAGTAGTTAAAAAGAAAGATAAGGAGTCAACATCAATTAAGACATTGCAACCAATCTTTTG
>GL501977.1:80571-91969 GCA_000149185.1 Mayetiola destructor
AAAAAAAATTAAACATTCGAAATATTAACAAATGGCAGAGCAATATACGAGTAAAAGAGTACATTCATCGCATCGTGATGGGTTAAATACAATGACGGAGTTTCCTAGCCATGGGCCATGTTTTTGTTTTTTCGAGCAGTTAAATGGATACCGGTATTATTCATTGTGACAGTGATATCATGGTCTTATTACGCATATGTCGTCCAATTGTGCTTCTGTATGTATTAATGAGTATTAGAATACTTTCTTAATTTAATTGTTTGATCGCAAAAAAAAGAAGAAAAAAAAACAAAACAAAAATAATTTTCATTTATTTGCAGTTTCCGTTGCTACAATAGTCGAACAAGTTCTATTTTTATTTTTTTATCATATAGTCTTCACAATGTTCATTTGGTCTTACTGGCAAACCGTTTTTACATCAATCGGTCGTGTACCTACTAAAGTGAGTTATATTACAGTGATGTTTCAAAAGTTAGTTAAAACATTATTCGTCACTACATTATTTACAGTTTCGTATTTCACCAATGGATATAGAACGATTGGCGCAGGCTGAAACTCCTACTGTCCAGAAACGAATATTAGAAGTACTTGCCAAAGATTTACCTATAAATAACAGGTAGATCGATAAACCCCGATTTTCTTTAAATTTTTATTGTGTCTTTTAATAAGAATGCCAAATCTGTTTTAATTTCAGGACAATGAACGGTTCTCTTAGGTATTGTGACAAGTGCCTGATCATTAAACCCGATAGAGCACATCACTGTAGTGTGTGTGGAACATGTGTTTTAAAAATGGATCACCATTGTCCGTGGGTCAATAACTGTGTTAACTTTACAAATTACAAATTTTTCGTTCTTTTTCTTGGATATGGGCTACTTTATTGCATATATATTGCCATAAGTGCATTAAAATACTTCATTCTTTTTTGGGAGGTACAGAAAACGTCAAATACTAGGGTGTTAAATAGATAGTTAGTCTACATATTAGGGATCCACCCCTGCTAAAAAAACCAAATTCCCGCATTCCAATGGAAGAAGCGAATTTGATCTAAATTCTCGAAGTAAAACGTTCAACTCAATGTTTCTCATAATTACTTACTGCTTACTCTTTAGTTCACTGGAAAGGTATTGATGTGACATCGCGCAGCAGTTTAACAAAACTGCCCTTATTCATGCGCTAATGCGTATTTTCTGGCCTATTTGAGCACACACTATTCTCGGGCTATCCCAAAATTTTAAAGTAACTTCGCAAATCCAAACCATCAAGAACAAAATTGTATCATAAGATCGAAAATTACCATAAATAGCAGATAAGGGTCCACCAAAACCAAGAAAATATTAACCAGGGACAGAATCGATTCATGTTAACGCAGCAATGCCAGGTTAACGCGCCCCTAGCAAGCTAGCCGCAAGCTAACCACCAGAATTAGTGCGCGCTTCAGCGATTTATTTTCCGTCTCTGATATATATACAACAAATGCTTGTATATATAGTATAGGAATCAGACCAAAACCTAAAGTCTCCCAAAATGTTTTTGTTTCTGATTCATGATTATTATGAGTGAAAAAATAGATGCTGTCCGCAAAGTTGGGGATGTATATGTCTGTCCGTGCGATAACTTTGTATAGAAGCATTTATTATAACCGAAAGAACTGATTAAAATTTGGGAGCATGAGACCCAATAGATTATTTTTATGGCCATCAAAGTTTTTGTATTTTGTAATTGGAAATAAATATGAAAAAAAAAAATTTGTACAGAGGCTCGAACTTTGTAGTTGTTGAGCACGGGGTCTAGGTACAGAGATCGGCGTACCGATATTCATATTTTTACCTCACACGAGTATATTTGAAACGATTATGAGAGACGATTACGCACATAAATATTCTGACTTTGTATCTCTCCTTCGATTTATGCATCGATCGACAGAGCAAGAATTTGACGTCTTCAGAAAAAAAAAAATTTATTTTTAATAGGGTTGGGTGCCTCATATTTAGACCAAAGATTTATTGAACTTCCGATCAACTTTTTAATGAGGCACATTTTCATTCATATTCCAACTTTCTTATAGGGAAAGCTTGACGGTGGTGTTGGACGTTTTCATATTCTCTTCTTATTTTTTGTATCAGCAATGTTTGCAATTAGTTTAGTCAGTTTATTTGGCTACCATATATATCTAGTTGCGCTGAATCGAACCACTTTAGGTAATTTTTTGTTGAATGCATTACTTTCTTTCATAAAAAATCTTTCATTTTGTTTCTCTAATTTTATTTAATTAATGTTACAGAAGCGTTTCGCACTCCAATATTCCGAATCGGTGGACCTGATAAGAACGGTTTCAACTTGGGTCGGTACAATAATATTCAAGAGGTGTTTGGAGATGATAAGCGTTTATGGCTATTACCAATTTTCACGAGGTATGCTTGAAATCAATTCATTCAGTTTTGACGTTATGCCACAAACATCATTCGAAAAGTATAAAACTATAATTTTTAGAGAGTATTTGCATGCTTTGTCAGTTTTCGATAGTCGACAAATTCTTTATTCATCGGTGATGCTGATTTGGTGATAATAATTATGAATAGACTATAGTTTATAGTTTGGATTTTCTTTATACAGTAAAATCTCTATAAAAGAACCGAGGCTGTCACAGTTCGATCGGTTCACAAATGAGAAGCGATTCTTGTAGTTTGTTCGATGTTGGATCTTTCGACCATTTTATTCGATGGAACATTCCATTGGCTTAGTTTTTGGATTAAACGATTTCAAAGAGTGTCATCTCAGCAATAGCTATACTATTCTATCATGTTAGCTGGTCGTTCTAAAACTTCAATCTGGCTGAAATTTTGACATTGTTCCCATAAAGGATTTAATTTTCCGAAAATGAAAAATTACGTTTCACTAGTTAGACTAAAGACTTCTCGATCTTCCTATTATGTTTATATTGGGGGGTCTGCGGAATTGAAAAGAATATATTTCAGAATATATTTCAAAGTCATCGATACACTCGGAAAATTTTTATGAATGTTACTTTCTTTAGAGAACAAATCAGTTGGCGAAATTTCAGGCAAAAAATGACTCTGTTTGAATTTTATTTGGATTTTATATGGAATCGTGGATTAATATTAAAAAAAATCGATTTGATTTGTGTGAATGATGTCGGAGGGTTATCGATTACCATTTCATTCCCAAAGCAATCAAATGTAAGCGAATCAATTCATCGAACATTGTACATGATCCTCTACAGCTCTAGTGTTTAACTTCAGCTTGAGCTTCGTGATGTTCAGCCCCCATTTAGATTACATATTCAATTATGGAAACATTCCTCATCATAGTAGATTAAATGACGAAAAGAATAAAATAAAACATCTAAAACGTTGAAACTATCGTTTGGCCTAAAGATATATTCGATAGCAGAGTAATTAGAATTGAATACGAAATAAGTCTTCGGCATTGTATGTTCATAAATTTATATTGTACACAAATGGAATCGTTAAATTCCTGGTCTATGTTCAGCGTTTTTCAAATTCGGTATATTTTTTTTGTAGTTTCGGTGATGGAATCCAGTATCCAGTACAAATGAAACATTTTCCGGGCAATATTGGAAATACATCAAATTATGAATCAATGGGCAATTCATGTTCATTAGATAAAATTGGGACGTCTCAAAACAATGAAACAAATGATTTGACGAAAAATCTTTTGAATCAATCAGCGGGCCACATGGGAGATAAATCAACGATAGCTATTGACTTGAATGAAACTGACAATAAGAATTTGGCCTTAAAATCCCTCAGCATGTCTTGAAATACATATATTCGTGTGCCTTTAATCACGATTGATCAGATATGCATATAATGCAATTATTACAAACAGATTTTTATCTTTTTTCGGTCTAAATGGTTTTGTATTGTACTTTTTTTTTTTAATCTGGAGATTGTACACAAGTTAATGAAAATTCCATAGAAAACCCGCAGAATTTGGGTTTATTTTCCTTCTGACGATTGTTATGATAATTTTGCTCATAAATACTCAATGAACAACAACATAAATTCGAAAAATATAAATGAAATAAATAGTTTTCAGGATTTAAACAAACTTTTCCGCGCTGTTTTTATGATTTTTAATTGTTTCTAAATTGAATGGAATTTTGATTTCTTTTTTTTGAAAAATTGCAAGGAGAACCCTTGGGCAACATTTTTTCTTTTCTTTTTTTTCAAAATTTTTTTTTTCTACGCGTTTTAGACGATTTCCAATCGATTGATGAAAAAAAAATCAAAAAATTTCCAAAAAAAATTTCACACTGTAGACTACTAATAAAAATACACTGCCAAGATAAACTCGGTAATAGTGCTTGATGTGCGATGTAATGAATGCTTAAAAATTGAAGAACAAAAATTTCAGAAAAAAAAATTGAAAAATAATTCGTAAAAAAAATGTTGAGAAAAAAAAATTTGGTAGAAAAAAATTTCTAATGAGGGACCCTTGAATGAAAATTTTGAGAACTCTCTCTACACGATAAAAAAGTCATAGATCGCTATCGTTCGTGTCAAACTATTTGAAATATCATTAGAGTGAAAGAGATGGTTAATATATACATTATTTTTGGCGCCATCCATGTATAACACTTCCAACTATCATACAATATAATGAGGTGTATATATCTGCTGAAATGGTGCTTTGATGCACTATGCAGGTACACATAAGGGTATGTGTGCATAATAGCTTAGGTATACACCTTATTGCATTGTATGGTATTATAGACAGATGGAAAATTTATCATAAAAATTCGAACAATAGTGATCTGTGAAAAAAGTCTGCATTGATTTATAGTAGACTGGGAGAGAGTTATTGGAATAACTAATGACAACAACGAAACCCAAAGCCAATACTTGTTCCACCATTGAGGATGGCGAAAAGTAATAAGGCTGTTTATAATGTATATAATATTGTGGTTTTTTTAACCAGTTTTTCCCGGTAAGGAAAGATCTAATCGAAGCGACATTCTCTTTCAATGCAATTACTAGTGATACGTTTTTTAGGTACAGGCACTCAAAATTTTGAATTTAGCAAAATTTTGCTTAATTCACTCAAGCGTTTTTCGGTCGACTGAATTAAGCAAAATTTTGCTAAATTCAATCAAAGGAAGAATAAAATTAAAAAGTTATCATTTTTTTTTTTTTCATAAAATGATATCAAGGGGACAAGTACTAGAATACAAATTCAATTCGGATCTATATAGTTTAATTAAATTAAACAAAATTTTATTAATTTCGGAGAGGGCAATTGAATTTTCAATCTAGTTCTTCACGCCTTGAATGATACACAATTAATTCATTTCTATTTGAATTTTGAATTTATTTAATTACGACAATTGGTCAATTTGAAAAATTTAAAGTGTTTTACACCACCGACACGAATTTTATCTTCATAACAGTTATTGGATTGATGATAAACAATGTCAATGCTCAACTGGTGTTACGCACAAAAACATTTATAGAGTGAATCATCTATCGGTTTTGAACTCAGTTAAGAATCATTAAATGTTTAAATGTTTAAATGTGTGGAAAGATATTTGAGATACATTTATAAATGCAGTTGATGTTGGAATATCGCTCACTTTGCTCTCTCACTGGCTGTGCTGCCTGCTTGCCTGCGTCCGATCCCATTCCAACATCAACTTTGAGTGAGTTTAGTAAAATTTTGCTAAATTCAGTCACCTCAAAAACGCTTGAGTGAGTTTAGCAAAATTTTGCTAAATTCAAAATTCGTGAGTGTAAATAGCTTGCGCCCTTTTTTTATTTGATACGAAATTTTTTGAAATTGGAAAACAACGATTGTATGAGATATTTGAGAAAAATTAAGATGAATAGAATTATTATAATCGATAGAATGAAAATAAAACCCGAATTCGAGTCAATATATTTATAGTTTGTTCAATTTTTAAGATCCTGCGATTAAATTTCGACAATTTGCATACTATTTCTAAATTTTATGTACAATTACGGAATTCCGTAGATAATTCTTCATGTGAAAAAATATTTCATTTAAATTCTCAATATATGAATATTAAGTTAAATTTAACACAATTTGTTCAAATAAATAATGAATGGTCTCTATGAATACTTATTATTCAAATCTTAAACAATTAACTCGTTACTGAGCACTTTTCGTGTTTATGAAAAATATTTAAAAAAAAATATCTACTAATCATCTTTCAATGATAAGACATTCATCACAAATCATATCAAACACAACATGCTTTTATATTTGAAGTACATACAATATATAGAGAAATTAGGAAGGGCTCAGCTATGAAATGAGAGATTAGGGGCTAAGACAAAGTTTAGACTTTAGACAAAACATAATTTGAATAGAACGAAAAAATCATTATAATTATCTCATTTTCTCCAAAATTATTTTTCGAAAGCATGGGCAGCAATGGAACCTATGTCATCTCTGATGTTTTATTAATGTCGCAGCACTTGCAACAGTTTCTTATTTTCTACTAATATAATCTAATATAATTGCATAACTTACAATTGAGCCTTTCTTTGGCTATTTGTTGAACAGATTTTGAGATAATTTTTTTTTTATTTTCATATTAATTTAAATGACCGAAATGCGATCCTTGTCATACTGTCTTTTCCAATAAAAATTATAAACGGATAAAGTCTTTAATGGCTAAAGCGAACTCTATTATATACTGATGTACCGTTTAACCTTTTTCAACACTCTTTCATTATCGCGAATGAATGATAATTGACGGTAATGGAACCAAAGAGTTAATGCGTAGCTTTGAAGTACGTACTGCCGCCGTTTCCGTCAGACAGGCTTGTACGCCGCCTGTAGCCCACCATTGTACGGCGTACAATTGCATGTGAAGTTTTCCCATGTACAGGTACATGGTAGGTTACATGCGGTGCACAAGATTACCGGACGGTTACGGCCGCAGTACGTACCTCACAGATATTTTAAATTTTCTTTGGACAATGAATGGATGTTGTGTGCGCAGCAATAATATGCAAGGTCTCGAGAGGCACATTTGATTAATACTTCAGCGAATGCAAATATAATGGGTGCGCTATCAATATTTATTACGTATGAAATGGTGTATGGTTCCGCATTGGGGTGAGATAAACATTAGATCCATAAGACTCGAATGTGACCATGATAAAGAAATCGGTGATGAGCGAGCATAGTTGAGGCATCAAACTAAAGAATCATTGTTGAACATAATAACGTGAAGTAGTTCTTTGAACAATATTGATACATGGCTTTTTTATCTTTTTGAGCATAAAACGAAGCAATCCGTTCTGGACTTCAGTGTTCTGTCAACGCACGTACTTCAGTGAATTGTATGAATTTCGTGATTAGCTGCTATACCCTGTAAACAATTATATAAAGAATTCGATCGTACCGAATTCATGAAAATGCATCAATTTTCAGACGATTTCCTATTGGCTGGCGAAATATAATTTTTTTTCTTTAGAAAAATGATCCCCGTAAGACGACACTCGCTCACAGTGAAATGCGTGAGACGAAAAAACCCTATTGAGCCCCTATGAGAGAATATTTGAGCCCAAAAATGGCTCTTACCATTCGGACAATGATCCGAATCATAGGAACTTGGACCAAAAGTATGATATGGGTATTATCGGAAGAAGGAAGTCAATAACTTTTTAACGGGGTATATAAATCTATATAATGTGTTAAAAGACTAAGAGTAGCTCAAAACATAGCTTCCGGCCTACAGACCGTTGCATGAGTGATAGTGGGCCCAAAAGTTGGCAATCTTATTTTTTCAAAAAAAAAATTAACAATCTAGCAATGTTTTAAGGCTAAATATCAATCTCATCCCACTTCTGCGCGCCAGAGGTGCATTAATATTTTCGTAATTTTTTTCCCCCTGTAATTCCGTCCCCAATTTGATTGAGTTTTTGACCAACTTCAACTGGTCAGATCGGGATGAAACTTCGGAACTATAAGTTTCAGACGAAATTTTTTTTCCGAATTCACATTCTTTTTTCAACAATTTTTTTTTCAACCTTTTTTTCACAGTTTTTTTTTTGAAACTTCGATTACGTTTCAGACGATTTCTGATCGCTGAAGGGTCGCTTTTGTGCATTGAAAACGCAGCTAATAGAAATTAGTAAAAAGTTTGGTAGTTTTCGTTTCATTTTACTTTAACCTTATCTATTTCATTTTACCGAATATCTTAATTCATTTCACTTTTTCATTTAGTTTTTGCTGTCGTTTTTTACTCTTAACTCAGAATATATTTGAATTATTTGCAATAAGCCTGTCATATAATATTCGGTATATGCTTCCTGCTTCAATAATGCGTTTTTAAACATCTCTTCTTCATATTTTATTTTGAATGTGTGATTTCAGCATGGGAGATGGAATAAACTATCCAATATACATAACAGACGAGGACTCGACGACACTACTTGGAAATGATAACATAGATTGTGAGGCGAACGAAAATAGTGAGGAAAACGTTGAATTTTGAATGTTTATACATTATACACTCTAGAAAATGACAGAATTATTTCATTGTCATATGTCAATAAAACTTAAAGCTATTAACATTGGCTCCTTGAAATACTGAAAATGTCAATAGATTCTATTGAATTTTATCAATAGAATTTCATTGAATGTTTCCAATTAACTTGCATACTATTAGCACATGTCAATAGACTTAATAGTCAATTTTTTAATGGAATATGACAGAATAATTAGGCTACAAAAATAAAAAAGAATTAAAAAAAAAAACGAAACGAAAAACGAAAAATTTGCTATTCGCTATTTTTATAAATTAATACAATTAGAATGGAGGAAAGCCACGAATTTCCATTTCCATTTGCATTGTGTTCATTTTGTTCAAAATAAAATATATTTACAAAAGAACTGTTTTCAACATATGATTTGGTCCCTGTCCCCCTGTCCATTCGAGGGAACGATGATCTTCCAAACGCCTGTGATTGAGTTGGAGACAAGAAACTCAAAATTATTTTTAAAATCTGGGGCCTATATTTTTCAAAGCATACTACATGAGATAGCTTCCGTAATAGCTTATGATAATCGTTTTCACATTACAGGCATTTTTACTTAGTTGTAAAAAAAAACGATTTTCCAATGTTTTTGTATTGTTTTAATGTGTTTTCTTCTCTTTTTATGAACAATGAAGTTATGAAAAACGACAAAAATCTTAAGTTTATAATAAAATTGTTTATGTTGTTTACATGAAATTGCTGTAAGTTTGCACCACTTAAAATTCTTGCGATAGTCACGATCTATTGTGAGTTTTGTATTATCAATTTTATGTTGTGATGGTTTCAAAAATTATTAAAAGTGTGGTATTCGTTTTTCATATTTATAGTACATTTATAATGGATTCGCGGCCCTTGCCTACACCAACCCATTTAACAGGAACTTCTAAGTATTTTCCAATGTATCGCACATAGTTTTGAGCGTTCTCCGGCAGTTCATCAATCTTGCGTACGCCCTCTGTAGATTTTTGCCATCCGGGAAATGTAACATATTCAACTTCAACTTTGCCTAAATCACTGATTGAACCTGGAAAATGGTCGAGCTTTTTGCCATCGATTTTGTATGCAACACCAATTTGAATTTCCTTTAATGTATCCAAAATATCAAGTTTTGTCAGGCATATGGCTGTATATCCATTTATGGCAGATGTATATTTCAATAAAACCAAATCCAACCATCCACATCGTCGTTTTCGCTTAGTTGTAACTCCAATTTCTCCGCCACGAGTTTGTAATAAATTACCGATTTCATTTAAATCCTCTGTTGGGAAAGGACCATCACCAACGCGAGTCGTATATGCTTTGACCACACCAATCACATCTCCGATGGCTTGTGGTGGGAGACCCAAACCGGTCAAAACCCCCCCAATACTACAGTTACTGCTTGTAACATAAGGATACGTACCTGCCATAAGATAAAAACAATTATACATTCCAAATTCGGAACACTATTCATTTTTGCACACTCACCGAAGTCAATGTCCAACATGGCAGCATTAGCACCTTCAACTAATATCGAGTGACCTTCCTTTAGCGCATTATGCAAATATGAAATAGTATCCTTTACAAGTGGCCGAAGCTTTTCAGCGTATACTTTATATCTGTGAATATTATTAGAAATATTTATCAAATCTAAACGAAAGTATTATGTTAGTATTTAATATACTTTTCAAGTTCAGCATTAATATCAACACTAAAGTCAGGATAGATGCGCTGATATGATAATACTATGGAACGGAATCTGTAGAAAAAGAAAACCAAATGTATGTCATTTGTTTTGTGATAAGACTTATTATGTTAGTATACCAAGTAAAATGTATTATTTTATGATGATCTTACTTTTCAGCAAACGAATTGAATTCACCCAGCAGATCACCGACTCGAATACCAGTTCTGTTTGCCTTACTTGCATATGTTGGACCAATTCCTTTTTTGGTCGTTCCCAATGATTTGCCCGAATTGGCCTTTTCAGCCTCTTGAAAACCATCGACTTGTTGATGAAAATCGAATACCAAATGTGCACGATCTGATATAATCAAACGTTTTTCCCAATTATGCAATCCTTTGCTTTCATTTTTGGTCAACTCTTCGAATAAACCAGGTAAATGTATTACAACACCGTTACCGATGACTGAGGTGCATTTTTCATTTATGATTCCACTTGGAAGGAGATGAAAATCAAATTCAGTACCATCCACAACAACAGTATGACCAGCATTATTGCCACCCTGCATTGGAAATGAGTAAATTTGTTTATTGTTATTGTTTATTATGCCTTGGGCGTTGTTGTTCTCCCTTCCGTGTAGAGAGAGTTCTCAGAATGATCTCCATTGATTTTGGAGCTATGAATCATACCGTATGATACCTAATAGATTTTTCTTTAATGGTTACTGTAATGCACGGCCGTAACCAGCCGGGATCAATTGGGGATGCTCATTAATTTTTTTTTTTTTTTTTTTTTAAACTAGTGTGAATTTAGATTTTCGTCTAAATAAAAAGAGGTCATTATTTTAATGTCATGCTTGTATAAAAAGGAAAAATTCATAGGAAAATTCAATATATGTAGCAGTATTTTTCGATTTTTTGTTTGTTGAAAATTTTCTCAAGATATCGTCACGTGACAATGATTTCAAATAATCTTTTTCGAAAGCAAGCAATTATAAATTTGGCAAACGTTCATTCACCATTAAATAACGGATTTGGGAGATTTATGAAACAGTTTGATCTTTCCAAATGTGTATAACATTTTGAAAGCTTGTGTGACTTTACCCATCAAAGTGGCTACTGCTGAGGATAGCTTCTCTATATTGAAGAGAATCAAAACATATTTAATATATACAACAGGC
>GL501977.1:115493-125496 GCA_000149185.1 Mayetiola destructor
AAATTTTTTTCTCTCAAATTTTTTTTCTCAAATTTTTTTCTCTCAAATTTCATAAAACGAAAAAAAAAATCGATATCTCGGAAACCCGAACCAAATTTTAGCTCTCATATAGCGTTTTGGAATATGGACAGGGTACCCCTTACACCCTAATAGGTGGTTGCTCTGTTACATTTTCTCTGTTTATCAGTGTAATTTTATTTCCGAAAATCCACGTAGAATTCCCGATGAGTTCGATCGACGGGTGGAAGATTTAATGTTCGAATCAGATTTTTTCGCTGTAAAATCAAATTCAAGAAATCCAGAGCGTGATGCAGACTTGATGCAATGGCTGGCAGATGTAAATCCACCAATTCTTCTGCCCGATGCTTTGCATTGCGACAATGTATTGAATGAAGCCATGAAAATGTACAAAACCAACTACACAAATAACATCAAAATGCGGGCCAAACAAATGTTTCACAAGTTTTGTAAAGCTGTTCTATATAGCACTGGACGGATTTGGCCGCGAATTGTGCCGTCGATTGGTTCTTCCATTTCACCCAATACGAGCTAATTGATCGAAGTCCTGTTCAGACAATTATTGAAGAATTTATTTGGAATATTTTAATCGATGATGAAAATGTTGTTCGTGGATTTTTGAGTAGTTCGTTGGATGCCCGAAATTTTTACCAATTTGCAAAATATTTCATCGAATTGCAATTGAATGTGCACCACTACAACGATACTCATCCGGAACGAATGGTAAAATCGTTTGAAGTAAGGTTAAATTGTATTTGTCCTTTTTTCGGATAAATGGTCCTTAAATCGATTTTTTGATCCTTTTTTCAATTAAAAAATAATCCGTAAAAAAAATGAATTGATCCTTAAATCGGATAAATGGTCCTTAAAATAAATAATTTTGTACGCAAAAAAAATAAATCGTACTTAAGTCAGATTTGTTTGAAATTTATCCGATTTTCAACGTTTATTTGACATTATTGAATATTCATATAGAATTTTTATCTGTCAATAGAAGAATATTTAGTATTTTCCGAATTAAGAGGAATTTTCCCTCAAAGTCAGGAAACTGTCATTTTCTCCTCATAAATCGATTCATACATATTATGTATTACTTTTCCGCCATCCACAATGATGAAACAAGTATTGGTTTTGGGTATTGTCGTTGTCGTTGTTAGTTCAAAAACTCTTTTCAAGTCTACTATACATCAATACAAACTCTTTTATCGTTTAGAGGAAATTCTCAGAATGATCCCTATTGATTTTGGTGGTATGAGACCTCATAGATTTTTTTTTATGGCTACTACAGTGTACCCTATGAAAAGAATTTCTGAAATTTTTTTGAAATTTTTTCCGAATTTTTTTTTTGTCGCCGATCGTTCGGAGAACGCCTGAAACTCGTGAAAAAGAATTTTTTTGAAAGAATTTTCTCTGTCCCCCTTCGCATTTTTGAGAAAAAAATTCGAAAATTTTATTATTTTTTTTTAAATTTTTGTCTTCTCGCCAATTGATTCAAAAATGTCTAAAACGCGTTGATTAACAATATTTTTGGAGAAAAATTTTTGTCCACGGGTTCCCCACCTATTCTTCCAGAAAAAAAAAAATCAAAACTTTCAATTCTTAAAATCATTTACTTTTATCAGCAAATGTTTCGGTATGGAAACAAATCACAATTCGAGATTCGTCATAACTAAATACATCGATAATCGCAAAATAGTTCCGAAAATATTTGCCAATCAATTTGAAGGAGAAATTTGACGTTTCTCCGATTTTGATGAGGAATTCCCTTCTAATCTGACAATACTCAATATTTTCCTATTGACAGATGAACAGTTCTCTTTAACATTTTGCCGTGTAGCTTTTAATGATCGACCCCGGTTTTTATTTTCTTTTTTAGAATTCCCCAATGAGCTGCAGTATGATGATGTCTTCATTATCTACAGCGTACATAAAGAAATTCAAAACACCGTTCAATGACAACGAGCACACACTCTTTTTCGCTTTCAAATCCTTTCGACTTCACACGTTCGGATATTTAAAAATGATGTTCTTGTCAATCAACCGAAATCCAAGTGAGCTCAGTTTTTGATGCCAGTGTTGGAAAAATCAATTATTTTCTTAATCCATTTAATCGATTATTATCGATTTAATCGAGAAAGATCTTTTTCGATTACGTTCACGATTAATTTTGATTACGGGAACACGACAGTTAGAATAAATAAATAAATAGTAAGATAAAAATAATTTGGACGGTGGTAGGCGGGTGTCCGTTGAACCCGCCTATCACCGTCCAAATCGTTTTACGGACCGTTTATCCGATTTAAGTACGATTTATTTTTTTTGCGTACAAAACAATTTTTTTTGAGGATCATTTATCCGTTTTAAGGATCAATTTATTTTTTTTTGCGTACAAAATTATTTATTTTAAGGACCATTTATCCGATTTAAGGATCAATTTATTTTTTTACGGATTATTTTTTAATTGAAAAAAGGACCAAAAAATCGATTTAAGGACCATTTATCCGAAAAAAGGACAAATATCACGGAACCTTTAAGTAATACCATTGCATAATTGCCATAAACGAATGGTTATGATTGACACCGAAACAATGAAAAAGTAAAATCAATGGTGTATCGACAGTGTCCGCCGAATGATAGCCGAAATATTGCTCGTGTTCGCTCGATCTGAATCCCATCTCTGCTCGTGTTCGCTCGTGCTTGGACTTCGAACGAGCGAAAATGCCGAGCAAATGTTCGAAAAGCCAGCTCGTCCGACCTCTGATCGAAACGGCCCAAAGATCTACCATTAAAGGAGCGCTTTGATCATATTCCACGAGGTTCAATTGAAAATATAAATTTTGATGCAAAAATCGGTATTGACCCGAGTGCTAAAACAATGGCTGCATGCACCAAACAACATCAAAATCGAGATCTCACCGAATCGAAAAAATATAGAGAATTGGCAGGTACTCGAAAAAACGAATACAATCGCCGTTCAATTACTGGTCGAGTGAGTATATTATGAATTTATTTTGATGTTTGAAATTTTTATTTCGATTGTTCTATTTCTCAATTGATTGTTCATCATAAATCATTAGATTGACGTTCATAAAATAAACGATTAATGGTTTGTCATTGTTGTTTTCGAAGGTCTATCACCATCCGTATGTGCGAGAGTTGAAATTTGATACTCACCAAGAGAAGCTGGCAGCGATGTATGCAATAGCAAAAGAAATCTTCGGCCGTTCAGCGAATCGATGGAATAAAGCAATAATTTTTTTCGGACACTGGCGATGCACAGCAAACTCACCAATTCGTGGAATTTGAACACCACTCAAATTGCTTCGTTTTTGTTTGCAACAACTTGGTTCAACGGTAATTGTGATTGATGAACATCGGACATCTAAGCTGTGCGACTTTTGTGCCCAATCAATGATCAATGAAGACCGGTAAGTAGAAATTAATCAGTTTCATTTTTTGACAATAATTCATAAAAGAAAATTATTCAAAAATCGATTTAATTGAAAAAGAAGGATTCATTTCAATGCCACAAATATTGGGCCTAACTGTAATATGTAAACGCAAAATGCATTTTGATTGTTTTGATTTCATTTCAAATGTCATAAATAACAAATTTTAATAGCCGTTTGAATTTTGAATGTTTATGATAACGTTTCCTTTTTTTTGTTTTCTTTTCTTCCCGTTCTCTCTTTTGTGTTGATTGTCGTCTGATTCAACGGACATTGGCCCCAGCAGCTGTTTGGCAAATCAAAGCGCATAAATGTTATTCAAAACGAAATCCAGGTGCACCCAAGACCCGCGAATACAAACGTGAGCCAAATCAACAGTTGGAACGAGAGAGAGACGATTTTAAGGAGGTTGTAGGGACGATTGTGTTCAAAGCTTTCTAGCATGCTATAAAAAACTGCACTTTCTAGTGATAAGATCACAGCTCAGAAAAATATAGACTTCTCCGACTTTGTCCATCGATAGCGCAAATGAAAGGTACAGTCAGCACCTTCCAAATGCTTATTCAAACAAAGAGAAACCTTAAAAAATAAGTTCTCTAACTCCATCTGAGTGCCACGCTTCGAGGTGATATTATCCTCAGACGCATATTTTAATCTGAAAAAAAAAATCCTCACGTGATAGAAACAAACGGAGACGTGCGTTTAGCTCGTGAAAGCCCCATCTAACATAAAATCATAGTCCGATCCAAAAGCAAAAACCTCTGTGAACAACGTGTTATTGATATCAACATAATAATATCACACATCAAGCACTACTTCCAAGTTAAACTTGGCGATGTATTATAAGTAGGTTTTGGTGGTAGCTCAATCAAATTGAGACAGTAACTGATTCTACTAATTTCGAGTTTTCGATTGTGAAATAGCAATCGTGTAGAAATATTAAAACATGCTTTTTGCTTTTCATAACTTGGGCTCAAAATTTAGAAGTGATGAATTGAGTTTTTAGTTCGAACCATTCAATCATAAAGATCATCTTACTCGTGCTGCAATCTAATCTTAATACATATTATTATTTTCGTCAGCGACAGTCAACTTCATGAATGACACGTGTGGCTAAACACGTTTGGCTAAATACAGTCGTCTCATCAGATCGTTTATAAGGAGGAAAGAACATTTATTGCTTGATGGCAAATCGCTAGATATAAAACTTATGTTATAAAATCGTCATGTACAGTGTACAGTCAGTAAAAAAAGTATTCGTTCAAACTCATTTTTTCAGATATTTTGTGATGAATATCAATGCAAATCGGAAGGAAAATATTCATTTAAACCGCCAAGTGTGTTTTCTTTATGATTCCAGCTGATTGTAGATTTAATTCGAATGAATGAGAATTT
Organism: Mayetiola destructor; assembly: GCA_000149185.1. Lineage (NCBI taxonomy): Eukaryota > Metazoa > Arthropoda > Insecta > Diptera > Cecidomyiidae > Mayetiola > Mayetiola destructor. The sequence goes on from GL501977.1 coordinate 120,356, forward strand.
GAATGCATTTGTATCTTCTATATTTAAGAATATCCAAAAAATATGAAAAAAATGAGTTTGAACGAATACTTTTTTTGGCTAACCGTATATTGTACTACATACACATATACTTACATACAAGCGTAGTAGAGGAGAGGTCTGCCTCCATCTGAGATTCAAAAATATCAATCACTCTATCAAAAAATTGCTAAAAAAATACACGAAATGGAAGAAAAAGTGATTTTTTTTTTTTTTATATCATAACTTCAACATTATTTTGAAAAGGGTTCAGCTGATTGAGTGTTTGCTGTGCTATGTATAGAATAAAAGCTAAATTTATATAAATAAAAAATGCAATCTTTAAAATAATGGAAATTTATTCCGCATATTGTTTAGAAATTCCATCAGACGTAAAACGAAATGGGTAAGTTAATCGAGGACAAATTAAAATTGGATTATGCTGGCATTTTCCGAATGCAAAAAATTGTTTCCAATCATTTTCTGAGAATTATATTGTGTGTTGTATGTGGTTGAAAATGCAGTCACAACCAATTTATTGCCGATGAAAGAACGAAGTACAAACAAACACTCAAAATGTTGTCGAAACGATGTTCGTAAGAAGATACAGTAAATTTCTCCAAAGGACCTTTTTCCATGTGTGAACCAATTATTGGCCTGCCATCAAATTGGTCCTTTTAGAAAGATTATACTGCATCTAGATCTTTATTTATCAACTCAATTCTTTTTAAATATGAATCATAGTTTTGTTCCAATGAGCACACGATTTAAACTTTATTTGACTGGTCGTTTTCCTTTCACTACGACTGGTCTGTTCATGATCCCTTTCCTACGTTTGATAGTCTAAGGTTAAATGAATTAAATGGAAAAATGTTACCAATTGTTTGATTGATGTCAATGAAGTATTTACCTTTTTAGAAATGTAATCACCGGCGGGTACAACTCTATCGTTTGGTTTTATATTAGGTCGATTAAATTCATGTGGCTTTTTCACACGATAAATTCGAACGAGCCAATGCTCAGATGTATAAGCCTCTTCCAAATATGTTAAATCAAAATTTTTATTTCCAATAACTGCATTACGGGTACGATCATAGCCAGCAGGACCACGATAGTCTAGTTTTAGATCACCGAATTGATAGTAGCTCAATTTGTACATTAAGCAATTCAGTAGAGTTGGTGCTCCCTCAGCATCCACTCGAAATTCGCCTCGTTCAGTGAAGAAATCACTTTCTCGTATGTCTTTTGGATGTTCACCTTCAGCAATACGTACCATCCACAAAAATTTATTTATATCGTCACCTGAATAGCCAATTACACCACCAAATATTACTAAAACATAGTCAACATCTAATGACGTCATTATTTCATAGGCTTTATCTTCCGGAGATGACATTGCCTTTCCAACCAATGCAATATGGCTATTATTCCAAGTATTATTATCTACGAGTGTTGTCCGATTAGCCATTCCGGCAATTTGATAACCATAATCCCACCAAGACATTATTCGAGCATCGTCAGCTGTGTTTTGTGATAGCCAATAGTAGGCTTCACGGAAATCATCGAGAATATTTCGTGTACTATAAATATTATGTAACAAGAAATCAAATAATATATTGTATATTAACAACAATTAATTACATGGCTGATTCAGTTGTTTTGATTTAAATGAGACCTACCCATCATTACCATTATAAAATGCAAGTACAATCGAAGGACTAGAGTATGCATTGCTTGTGACCCATGTACAATGAACAGCAAACAACATTAACAACATTAGAATGGCCACAACAACGAAACTTTTTAAATTTGAACCAATTCCGCCATTTGATTCATGCGAAGATTCATGTTTTGGGCGATGTTTTAATTTTCCAGCCTATTTAATTGTAATTTTGATAATAAGTAAGCATTGAGCATTAAAGAAACGATATTTATGTTAAAAATCTAACCCGATCATAAAGTGGCTTTTTCTCAATCGGTTGCTCTTCGTTTTCCACTTTGGTTGATTTATCTTGTGTATTATCTTCTCTTAGAAAGACGTCAAATAAGCCCGAAAATGCAATACCGCTCAATATACAAACAACTGGCGTAAGTGTAAGCATCAATCGAACCATGACACCGGCAAAATAAACTGCACTGATTGCATACAGAATAACAAATACACGTTCGTCATTGATACGTTTAATTGTGTACCAGATACCCACTGGGAATGTACACACTAAAATATGTAAATCAAAGAAAAATGAAAACCATGTGGTTGGCTGATGTTCGGAAACTGATGCTATAATTGGAATATGAATTTTTGCATAGCCGGTATCCCACATCGAATAGAAACGACCACTCCAAGGTGCAACAACCTGAAAAAAAAAAGAAAAATATCACAAATAATAATAACAAATATTGATTCAACTTACCCCAGATAATGTTAATAAAACGACAACAGCAAATACAATAGCAGCGGCAATAAAACCACCCAAGATGAATAATTTCTTAAATTCTTGCTTCGATAGCACTGATTGTAGGTGCTTCAAAAAGGCTACAGCCAAAATCAATGCAAACACACCAGCTGAAGCCATATGCTCACTTGTACGAATTGGTTGAAAACCAACAAATGGAATTTGCATCGAGAACAATAATCCCAATATATAAAATGTGGTGTAGCTGGTGAATAAACGCGGTGAATATCGACCCATCAATAGTAGAACAAATACATGTAATGGAATTAAATTGATGATAAACACGTATCCACCCCAAGCCGATACCATGTAGAAATACGATAATGCTGTCATCGCTGACCAAAACACAGATCCAGTTTTTATGGACTTTACCCATAGATAGTAAGTGAATTGCAAAGCAAAAATGGCGATTCCTTCATTGTCGTATGAGCCAGCTACAGATCTTGAAATATAGCCCGGGACAATAGCAATAAAACTAGCTGCAAATAGTCCGGCGCCGGGTGACCACAGCTCTTTTGTGAGTAAGTAGGTTGATATCGCAGTTAATCCACTACAATAATCAATTGATAATATTTTTATGAAATTGAACGTGAAAAAAAAAAACATCAAAAAATAATCACTATAAATTTATATTACCTGAATATTGGAGCTAAAAAGACACAAATATCGCGAATATGAACTGGAATGTTTAGTGCATGCAACAGCCAATGGATCCCGCCTGAAGTTATCATCAAGCCTGGATAAACTGTTCCACCAACAATACGTCCTAGTGGATACCATGCTCGCTCATCAAACCAATTTAAAAATTGGTAAAATCCATTTTCGACCATGTAGGCCGTTGCACGATAGTTAAACCTAAAATTTAGCAAAGTATTATTAATATAGTCAGTTATTGGTAGGAAACGTTGGATGTTGTTTTTTTTTTTCATTTATTTTTCACTTATTTTTATTTACCATGGATCGAATTCATGGATTATGCTCTCGAAACGAATTACAGCAAAAAGTCGGGATGAAAAACCAGATATCCATGCTAATAATAACACGGCAAATGTGATTAAGCTGCTCCAACCGGCCGTTCTTCTGTTAATTACGGAAGTTTTTGTAGATTTCATCATATTTTAATCCATATACGATTTGACTGGTGTGAAAAAAAAAATAAAAAATAGGGGAAAAATATTTTATTTTAGTTTCAAAATTATATTAACAACGAAAAAAATCGCATTTTTTTTAAATCTAAAGACAAAGTGCATTCAAAATGTTGATTGAATAATTTAATACCTCTATTTTCTTCTTATTCCAATGTTATCAAAAGAACTTAGAGCGACCAATACGAAATCGAGAACAACAAAGTCGCTACAAATATGTTTGTTACTAATTCTTCATTAACAGTGACACGTCGTCACACATTCTCGACCGGCACACACAAATTTTACAAATACCCTATCTATACATACATACAGCAGACATTTCTGTCAAATGCGGTAAAGACACGTCAAAGCTTGATGTTGTACTTAACGAACGATGTACTCAACATAGCAGTTTCTTGGAATATTCAAGTTTTACTTTCCTTCTTACTTTAGTCGGTTTGTTCAACAACAGTTCAATTTTAAGGAAAAATATGAAAATCGAGCCAGAATAAAAATGAGTTAAACAGCTTCAAACAAGAAAAAAAAACAGATAGACTTTATTCAATTTCTTTCATTGTATGATCTTGTGCCTCTTTATTGCCGAATCGAATTGCTACTTAGAAACTTATCATTCTGATGTTTTAAACTAGTGGGAATATCCTGCTATACTGAGTCTTATTCCACAAATGTGTTTTTTGGAAATTATTAATTGATTTGGTTTTGAAAAATTTAGACTTTCTGCTTTAAAAAATTTCACTGTAATAGTTTTTTGAACATTTTTTTTTTTTTTTGTGGGCTTCTGCGGCTTACATTTATTAGTTCGAAGACAGCGAATCGAATGACATCACTCGTTTTGCTGGATTGGTAGATTTTTTGAAGAAATTTTCCAAAACAAGTAAACCAAATTTTTCACCAAAAACTGATTTTATTCGAATGAATTTCCAATGGCAAACAGTTTCTCAGCTGCATACACATAAAATAAGATATTATTGTATCCATTACCAATCATAATATTTTCTTTTATTTTTATAAGAAATGAACCCCTGACAAATAATCAATTCACATTTGCGTCTACGTCAATGGAGCGACTCGAACCCATTGGCTTATCGTTATGCGCATTTACCTGGCCAAAGTTATTCCAGTGGAGTCGTTGAAAAGATTTTAAATTATTTCAATATGTCGATGTCATCATGTGATGATCAGCAACCGTCATGTTATGCTTAATATCTCAATGGGCTCAACAATTTACGGTCGACCGAAACAATTGAATTACTTTTCGATCTGATTGAAGCGTATTCCGAGCGACTCAAATCGAGCGACTCGAAGCGAAGCGACTCGAGTCGCTTCGCTCTAAGTCGCTTGGTTTGAGTCGCTCAGAATTCGCTCACTCCGCTCGTTAGTGCAAATCGTTTCCGCACTCGCTCGGAGCGGACTCGCTTGATTTGGAGCGGAGTGAGCAGCGAAGCGGACACTGTCGAGCTGGCTGAGCAGCAGCGAGGAGGGTTGAAAAACCCTTGAGCAAGCAGCGGCCAAAAATTGCCTCGCTCCCACCTCCGCATCC
>GL501988.1:0-14393 GCA_000149185.1 Mayetiola destructor
TCTCTTATGAAGTGTTATAACCACATGATGGACACATTCTCAAATCCCAAATATCGAAATAATGCGAATGCATTTTCAGTATATTCATGAATGGATCAACAAATAAATAATGTACAACTTGATTGCAAGATGAGCTTTGTTTGTTTTTTTCCCCCGTCATTATTTTTAAACAGTTGATTTGTGCATTGGATTCTCTCTTTTTCTCTCATTTACTCTGTGTCATTCGTTATTTTTCGTGCCATCACCTCGTATCTCAGTTACCCGTTTTATCTTCTATAAGTTTTTTTTTCAGCAACTGAATGCAATGGAATGAGAGAAAATGAAATACATTTGTTTATCGTTATGTTGTTCGTTTCATTTGGTGTTTGATATCGTTTTGAAGTAATGATAAAAGACAATTGGATGGATTACAACACTTTGAAATTTTCTTTTTTTTTTCACACTTTGTCGTCAGTTTTTCTTCTTTTTTTTTTGTGCGTTATTTGTTGGGCGAACGGTCGGTGAAGTGTTAAGAACGAAAAATGGAGAATGGAATTTTCGAAACAAACCAAGCAATCAAATAAGAAACGGACGGAAAACTAAAAAGATGGAAAAAAGAGCCATTAAAACTGGCTAACGACTGACATTCTTCATCCGAAAACTTACTTATCGTAGTTTTTCTGTGATAAATACAAGCATTGAGCACCAAGCACCAAGCACCAAGTATAATGCATAATAAAATTGTTTCTAATCAAAAAAATTCGTGAAAAAAGCTCATCAAAAAAAGAAGATATTTAATTCGCACAAACACAGCACACGATACTCTTACAATCGTAATGTAATTCTATTATTTTGCTTGGATTTGACTCAATTTCAATGCAAAAACATCAATGACAACAGACCGTTTTGATTATGTTGTTGACAGTGCAAACTTAAAAAGAACGTGATTAAAATTATTTGTTGTTCAATGCAACAGCACAGTTTTTGTGTAAAGAAAAATAAAAACCCAAAAACACAATGAATTTCAATTTTGGTTCCGGCCGTCGTTGCCTATGAATAATGGAAATCATTATATGAGACGGATGCTCGTAATTACTTCAATTCAATATAATCTTCCATAATATCTAATGGTTCGTTGAGTCTTCCGATCCCATTTCAAATCTAATTATTTTTTCTTTTTCTTTTTTTTCATAATGTTTGAATCTTTGGTCGCTTTTCTGGCATCAAGAGCCATTCACAATTCACGTCATAGAAGCTTGCCTTGTTCCATAAGGATTAAAGAACCATCAACAAAATTTATTTCATTTCACGGAACGATAGATAATTTTCTACAAAACAGAACATCCTGTCGATATCTGTTTTTGAGCATTCACTTTCTTTTTCACTTTCCCTCACACTTTTTTTTTTTCGTTCAGTGGTTCGGTGTAATTAATTTTTATGATCTGATACCTGAAATGGAGATGAATGATAAATATGACATTTTGAAAAGATGAAGAACAAAATATCTGGCAATTGCGGTGCCATCTGGCTACGAGCTGATTTGTGCGATTTTCATTGCATATTCTGGTCTCTAGAATAAGTCATTTGAACCGGCTCGTAGCTGATAAATGGGTTTCATGTGATTCAATTCATTTGTCGGATTAAACAATTTGTAAAACCCAACACCATACACGGAAACCAAAATTACTGCAATACAGAATGGAAATATTCAATATTCGATATAGGCAATCGAAATTTATTCATCGAAACACTCGTATTGGGTTTGTTCTCATCAAGATGAACGATTCAATTTATAATTGCTCGTCATTGCGAGTACATAATGATTGAGACTTTGTTTAAAATATATATATAAAAAAAATATGGTCTCAGAATTTTCCGGTCTTATTTATGAGTGCTATATGAACACAAGTTGTCCCAATAGACATTTTAAATATTTATTTTGTAAGATGTATTCACATCTGACAACTAGTTATCAACACACTTCAATTAGAATAATATTGGACAAACTTTGAAACAAACAGAGAGAGAGAGAGAGAGAGAGAGAGAGCTTATTGTCTTGAATTACTCATATTCCAAATTATTATATAAACTAGTTAATATATTTATGTCGAACACATATATCGAGTCACTATTTTATTGTATATATTTTACAAAACCGACCGCGTAACCATAACATAAACTATAGACTATAAAGACAAAAACCTTATATTAATGACGACTTTATACATTCGCTACAGTCTACATATGTGTATTTAGTTATACTACAGTAGTGAAAACTATAAATCACTTTACAAAATATCCATAGTACATATCACACATGAATTGTTTTTGAATGTTTTAAGTTCGTCAGTCAACCGAGTTTAATGTTTATGTTTTTCAATCTACGGCATTTATCAAATTCAATCGCTGGATGTAAAAATCGATAAATTGTGTGAAAAGAAATAAAAAGAGTTGCCTCAAACGAAACGAGCATATTAAACCACGAAAATATATTAGCAGATGGAATTGTAATTTTATTATCGAACCGTTTACAATTTACGACTAACATAAATGAATTAAAGTGGAATACAAACAGATTTTAACTTCAAAAATGGAACAATCAAAACATCAAACAGGAAAAATAAGTAAGACTTTTTATTATTCGAAATTAAATTTTATGATAGCACCAATGTTTGCAACAAGTCAATAGTAGACACCGTTAAGAAAATCATTTTGAAATTATTCGATTTGCTTTTATCGTCTTCATTATTTAAATGAAATTATTCAATTGCAGTGAAACACATTTATTCGAAAGACACAAGACGAATGTATATACAACAGCCACACAATATGTAAACGGATGTAAAATGTCATATGATGTTATTGATCAGCGATGATAATCGACATCATGATTTTGACGAGTTCGCATCTTAAAAATAGAAATTCTTAGCCTTGGATTAAAAACATTCGAAATAATTCTCAAACATACTCCTGATCTGTTGTTTTTATTGGATTTGTATTGTTACAATTTTGCGATTGATGAGTCTGTTGCTCTTAAATCGGATGCTTTCCCATCTTAATTTGTATGATTAGTTTATTATCGATGTGATAATTGAAAGTAATTGGCAAAAAAAAAAAAATCGCATCTAATGTAATGCAAGCATGAATAGGTCAAGAGATGGCCACACATTTTTTCCGGATTCAAAATGAGAAAAAAGATTCGTATAATTATTGTCAGAACAATCGAATAAAACTGTTGTATTCATTTCCTGTATGAAACAATTACAATCTAATGGACACAAATGGCCCAAATATTCTGTATGATCTATTTTCCGAACTATTTCACTTGAAATAATCCATTTGGGTTTTTCCATATTTTGTACAATGTTTGTTATCCAAAATGTAAATTGATCACTTTTCCGAAACAATGGCTCCCCATTCGGACAAACGATTGTATTATAATCGACTTTTTCCATATTGGAACGAATAAATTCGAGAAATGTTTCATCACAGGCCCATGGATTTCCATTCAATTCGATTCGCTTCAATGTGCTTATAGCGGTGAGATGTTTGGCCACAGCGGAACTCAAATATTCCAATCTATTTCCTTGAAGATCAATTGTGATCAAATTTGGTGGTAAATTAACAACGTGAATAGATTTAAGTGCATTATTTTTTGCTATTATTTTAGTGACAAGCTTGAATCCTTGCATCGTTGAAAATGGCAATGTTTCGATTCGATTATTCTCGAAATTTAAATGAATCTCTTTTAACGATGGTATCTCCTCTTTAAGTCCATTGCCCAATCTCCATGGAATACTTCCCAAATCGCTGTTCGAACAATCAAAAATAATGATTGTTTTGTTATCCAAAATTAGGCAATTACATCCGGACGAACATATTCTAAAAAGCCTATTCGATGCACGAATTGGACAAATTGTGCTGTTATTGTATTCCGTGACGTTGAAAATTAGAGCACCTGGCTTATTTGCTATTGCCATTATGATGGGACGGTTAAGTTTATGTTGCACGAGCTCTCCATCAGCACATTTTATCTGATCATAATCAACTAAACTATACCTGTGACGAACTATATCCAGAAACGTGCAATCACATAGCCATGGATTTCCATTTAGCAATAATTTTTCCAACATTTTCATATCATTCAAGTGTTGAATAACCGATGTGCTTAAATACTCCATTTTGTTTTCGCTAATATCGATTTCTGTTAGATTTTCCGGCAAATTATCAACTTCAATGAATTTAATTGAATTATTTTTTGCCACAATTTTTGTGATCAGTTCAAATCCTTGCATTGTTGAGTACGGAAGACTTTCTAATTCATTATTTTCAAAGTTTATATCGATAGATTGTAATTGCGGCAATAGTTGAATATTATTGTCCAGTTCAGCCGATATACTCTTTAATCCAATATTCGAACAATCAATATAGAGAGCTGTTTTCTCTCTAAAAATCAAGCAATTACATCCAGGTGGACATATTTGTGTTAAATTGTTTGTTGGCATAATATAACAAAATGTTTGATTCTTGTATTCCGGATTATCATTGTTGTAGTTCCATTTGCCTATTTTATTCGATATCATTGATATGATGGGACGAACAAGTTTATATCTTATCGCACCATCAGGGCATACAATCCCATTCAAATCAATCACTTGATCCTCACGTTCTCGAATCATTTGTAAAAAATCACAGTCACACAGCCATGGATTTGCCGCTAATTCAAGTTCGAGTTTTTGGTGGAGCAGGCCATTGAAAATATTCGCAGGTAATGTTGTCAAATTATTTTGATATAACTCCAACACTTCCAATTCGGCCAAGTTCGAGAAAATATTTTCGTTTAAATGGATCAGCCGATTTTCATTTAGATCTAATCGTTTCAATTTGATTAATTTAGAGAAAATATTCGCGGGCAAGGTTGTCAAATTATTTCCACTCAAATGTAGTTCGATCAATTCGATTTGATTTTCGAAAATATTTGCAGGCAGTGCGGCTAACAGGTGATTGTCGTTCAGATTTAATTTTTTCAAATTGGTTAAATTGCGGAAAATATGTTGTGGTAAGGTTGTCAATTGGTTTCGACTAAGATCCAAATGTTCCAAACCATTTTGGGTGTTAAAGAAATTTTCGGGCAGAAGCGTTCCATCGGTCAATACGATCTGCAATGATGTTTGTTTAATGTGTCTAATCATTCGATTTTCGATAAATCTAATAACTGACATTGGACACGAATGTATTATCACAATATTCACCACTATATTTTGTTCATTTTCATTGAAATTCATTAATTTAAATAGTTCACTACTATCGTTGACATTTGTACAGTTGAATGTTAACGTTGATCTCCATCCATTTTTCAGTGAAATTTCCGAATTGTTGCTTGTGCAATGAAAAAAAATGGTATCATGCTTGTCTTCACATTTACAATGCTCGGATATTTTTGTTGGACACTTATAGATATTGCACAATATTGATGCTGATTGAATCAAAATGAAAAAACCAACAGCAAATTGACTGGTTTTTTGAAGCAAAACGTGACGTTTCATCTTTGAATCAACTTCGTTCCGGCGAATAATCTGAATTTATATACTTAATTTGGTGGAATGGTTTTGAAAATTTTTCATTTCCAAATCATTAATCGAAAAATCATGACATTTAGAAAAAAATAATAATAATAATATTATCACAGACATTCTCGAAATGTTTGCCACCACAAAAAAAAAAAAGAAGAAAAAAAATGACAATGAGTGAATTATCTTGAACGAGACCTACATACAAGTGCTGCGTCGATGTTGTACAAAAAGTGTAAATATGTATCACTATGATATTGAGTAACTCAACAACAGCACATCACAAACACAACTCATATTTAGATTATTGGATTCTCGGTACAAAAACCAAATCGTTATTTTGATGTGACAGTTTTTGCAATCTAAGTTCAATATGGTCATTCTGAAATATTCGTCAAATGATTAAAACACTTCCACAATGAGATTAACGGCTCTCGAAGCCCTTGAAAACATTTCAAATACATTGATTCAAAAAGTTTTCGAATTATTCTGAGAGTTCCGGGTATGTTGCTCTTTCAATGACGATGAAGGCCGTCAGTACTATTTCTATTCATTACAAGCAACTTATGACTTCTACTCCTGTCATATTTTTAGTTTATTTTGCCCATTGTTATCATTGCCCATTGGCTTTTGCCCTTTAAATTTAAAAAAAAAATAGGCACCATTTAACTGAAGATTGTCCGTCGGGATTATTTTGCAGCTTCAATAATGAGTATGAGTCACATTTCATTTATAGCGAATAGATTAAGGGCGTTCAACGTTTAAGCCGACAAAATCATTCAAAAAAATATAGTATCGAATTTTGGGTATCAATAAAACTTCCCAATTTGTCATTTCCATCATTTTTACTCCGGACTCCGGAGACATAATACACAAGCGACAATCTACATCTATACATAATAACACCTTTAAAATTAATGAAATGATTAAATATGAAATAATTAATTAAAAATATCTTAGTTTGTAAGTAAGATTTTCCCATGGTTGGAGAATGTGCCAATTGTTGTTAGACATTCCAAAATTGGCTGTAAAATTCCCATCGGCGGCATAAACTTTGTTTGGATCTCTCGAATTAGATGCATGATGCATATAGCACATTATTAATCATGCCGTCATTGCGATATATTAACCACAATATTCTGTATGTAATACGATGTGCATCCTCATCTTTAACCACCGAATATCGAATGAAAATTAACATGGGACGAAGTATAAATGTTTTCTTAGCGCTCACACCTGTGCAAATTACGTTCAAGTGATGCACACACACACACACACACTACACACATTAAGCAATGTGTACCAGGTTGTTTCAAAAGCTAAATTAACAGAATGCTATGCCATATATGGTTTTGTCAAATTTCAAACCATGTATCTTGTGTACCCGGTAGCGTTTGACATGATACAATTCTTTTAACAAAAGTTAGATTGTATGTTTTGTTGCTTATACCGTATTCTGGAAGCACAAAAGTTTGAGACCTTAATAAATCTTTCGGTTGTATGTTTTGATATTGTTCACTGTTCACTGTTCACCTTTAAATTTGTGTTTTGCTATTTATTGGATATTTTCGTTATTATGCTGTCACATATCGTTACATACCGTAACCAAGCATAAAACATCAAAAATCCCAATGGAATATTGTAAATTGCAACTCACATTGTAAATTATAATATATGAAGCAATAAGCAATGAACCATCATGAATGGTGGTATGGTATGGTATGGTATTTCGATTTTGGACACAATAATAAATTCAATTTTTTTCGTTGTTTTTTTTCGTAATGTGACATTTGATATGTAGTACGTATTCAATGCTCTCAATCTCTCTTTCAACAATATTCCGAATGTATGTTTGAAAATTGTTTGTTTATTGTGACACTGACAGAGTTGTGTCTTATGGTTGTGGTATATTTGTTATTGTTTTTGAATTTAAAATTTAATTTTATTCTTGTCATTGTATGATTATTATTATAATTTGAGAATCATTTTGATGATCTAATGTACATTCAGTTAAATCCTAAAGCCTGATCATTCCATATGACTATTATCATGATATTTTTTTCCATATCAATTTAACGAGGCTCATCCGTGTTTACTGTCTTTCTATGCGAAACTTTTCCGGATTATGTGATTCAAACAACATTTGTTTGGTTTTCTTTCGTGCAAGAAAATAAAATTCGGCAGCATCGAAAGGAAACTGATTTACATACAATTAAGAGAAATGGCCATAATGTATTCACATATGGTGGTGCATCAATGGTGTGTGCGTGTGTTGAAGCCCATAATGGTACTTGAATTAAGTATACAAATAAACCAAACTTGACAAACTCTCAACGGAATGTGCCCAAAAGACGACGAAAGCATGTGACAATGCATCGTAAAAATTGATGCGGTTTGATATACGAACAACGTATGTATATTACGGAGGTGTCTGTTTTTGATGTTCAGCAAACAACACCACAAATCATTTACAATGTGGAGCCACATTTAACAAGAAATGTATGCTTTTGTATGTTGTATGATGTGTTGTATTTCCCCTGCCTTATTAAATCAAACCAATAAAAAAAAAACCTCCGTCATTATTTGTATGCCCTGGTATTTTGCAGTATCTCTTGTTGTTTGAGAGCATTTTCTGACTCGGTTACAATATCCAAAATAGGATATTATTCGTTGAAACGATGAACAGAGTGCTATTTCATGCAATGCACGTACGTCGAAGGAATTTGGATTATTGGAATACATGGTGCTGGCTGCTAACATTACCAACAAATCAAATATTCCATTCAATAATATCATGTTGGACGTTTCAATATTTTCTATTTTGCAATGAATTTTCCAGTTCCAATCATCCATCGCCCATCATGTAACATGCATTGTGTATTTTTCGTTTGATGGTCGTTCCGTTCGGAAATGACGTTTTTTTATTTTGTATTCTTTCGGTTATTTGCTTTCACCAAAATAGAGTTGAAAAAATGTGTACAATGTGTACACACTACAAGTGACAGCGCAATTCGGAAGAAAGAATAAAATCAAGAAAAAAAAAAATTCCTATTCGATAAAAATAAAATAAAATACTATGAATAAATGTATGTGTTTGTTCGATGGCGAACCTCTTGAATGAATGAAATTATGGTGTCGAAATACGATAGATTTATGGATTCGTCGCTGTCAACGGTTGTTGTTTATTACCATTGCAGATATCTTGTAACCAATTCAGATGGAAAACGGACTCTGAAAACTTTTCCTTATTTAATGTTGCGTTATTTTTGCACACCATTTGATTGTATAAAACCCGTTTATTACCGATCTCTTTTTGATGATTCATTCAAAGGCTTGTAGAAGTTTGTGTCACTCTCCGTTTACCGTTTTCTAACGAACAGTTAAATAACATTGCAGATCACTGCAATCAAATCTCAGATCGCTTTTCAACAAACGGAAACACCGAAAACTGAGAACTCAATGAATTTTTGGCGGTTTCGGGTAATGATGAATAGCCAAATGCCAAAAGTTTTACGATATTAAAATAATCCACGAAAAAAACCGGATTCTCCAAATTTTTTAATCAAAGCTCAAAGCTATTTGGCACCTTTGCATTAAATGTAATAAAGTGCAAGATTTTCATTTCGACAGTTTATTTGAAGCGTTCATTCAAACTGTAAGCAAAACATTCCTTATATTTATCAAGCGAGTGCTCACAAATGATTCATAAAAGTTTTATTTTCCCATTTTGGATGGCAGAACGTAGTTTTTCTTCCTGTGATGATGAACAATAAGAAGAATGGGGCAAAACACCAAACACTTTCCAACTTATTCAATCAATCTATTTCGCTTGGATCACCTATTGAAATGAAGATGCGAAAGCATAAATTCGACGAATATGATGCAACGTTACAACCAAGGTCACAGCCCAATAATTTGGAATCGTGATTTCAATACATCGCGTGCAATTAAAAATTATTCTTCTTATTTGGTTCGTTTTAACTGAGAACTACGCACATTACGATTAACCTTCGGGTTTTTGTGAATTGTGTCATGGTGATCTAGGATCAACACTGACTGATCTTTTACTGTACTGAAAGTGAGTAGCATAAGTCAGAAGTATACTTCGAAAGATATATTATCCTATGATGTATAATATCTTAAGATATAGGGACGATTGTGTTCAAAGCTTTCTTGTAATAAACACACATTATCACAAAAGTTTGTTTGCTCTTTTCCAAAAATTGGATCAAATTTGAATCACGTGGGCTGGATTTCCCCTCTTACAGATATGCACCAATCATGTCAGCCACTATTTCGGTTCCATTGAAATTCAGTCTCTTCGAATATTCTCTTTTTTTTCTTCCAATATTTGCAATAGAATAAAAATTCGTGTTAATGTAAGACGAACAAACGACGGTCAGATTTTCATGATAAGATTCCATCAGTCGGCAATAACTACATGCAAATTCAAATATCAACAATATAAACAACAAATATTGCGTTTCATTATATTTATGGCGATTTAGATTTACTGAAGGTATTTGCGTACCATTCCCAATGATTTGTAGTAAATGTGCCAAAGAAAATAGAGAACAAAAGAACCATTTAATGCGAGTAGCAAAAGAGAAAAATGTACAGTGAGCCGATGTAACGCCAGTGAACGTTATGATTTCAAACATTCCATTGAAAAACCTTTTTTAGTGGTTGGAATGCATAGAATTCTAATGTCAGATTACTTGTTACTCTTAAAAATATTGATCGAATTTGTGCTCAATTGATATATCCAACGAGAATTCGATGGAAAGTGTAACCAAACACAAATTCAAAGTGCAAAAAGAAACAAAACAAAACAAATCAAATCGGTTCAATGGTTGAATGGGTTGAAACGATTTCATCGATACAATAAAATCTCTGCTGTTGACTGTTTTGCCGATTTTTATATGGATTTTTGGTTGTTTGGTCGATTTTACGAAAGAATAAAGTATCCGTTTCCATCTAGCGATTCAGTTACATACGCATAACACATTAACAAACGTATACATTTTTTGCAGAACGTCAATCTGAAAACTGAATGGAGAATGGAAAATGGGCAAATGGTAAAATTGTAGAGCTTGAGTTGAGTGGATCCGAAATATGTTGTACGATGAAATGATTGTCATTTGATCAATGCAGATCGTTTAAAATGGCTGTCATCGAATAAAAAAAAAACAACACGTGGCACTTGTCGAAAATATCAAAATCTCAAGCCTATATTCGAAATCCAAAATTTAATGCAAATGTAAATTCATTCTTATGAAATTCAACAATTCGTATTCTTAAAATATATATACATACGTATACTTGGTACACATCGTACATCATTTATCCATTTATCGTTCACATTTCAAAATGCTGTGTCAGAAAAAATTCTGAATGAGACAATTCGACACTAAATAGATTGAAAAAAGACAGATAAAAAATCACATACAATGCAACTGATTCTTCTTTGCTTTTTTTTGACTGTTTGACGCTCAGGTTTTATGAATTGACGCTGTCTTTATTGTGATTTCATTAATATTTTTCTCTTTTTCGTTTTTTTTCTTCATCTTTTTTTTCGGCTGATACATAGAGTTGTCATCGGCAAATGTATTATTCTTTTTGTTAATAAAAAGCACATTCACACCAGTCTATTGATACTTCAATCTCACAATTCCCAACACTAATGTTTTCACCGAAACCAATATCGAACAATCACATTGCAGCGATAAAAATAAATATATTTACATGATAAATTCCATTCCGATGGTGATGACGATGTTGCGATTCAGACAAAGAAAAAATATGTATTTTCTTTCATGAAATCGGTTGTCATTTCATTTTATCGCTGTTGTTCTGGTGGTGTTTTCACTTTTGGATCATGAATAAAAACATAAAGTTTTTTTGTCTGAACATTATTATTATCGACATCATAACCTCTCATCATATGAGAGTGCATGTTCATTACGTATTTCATCATATATTTTTTTTTTTGCTCGTTTCTCGGGGCGACAAATCCATCCGTTATCACTATGACAACGCAACTAGAGGCGACCAATCGTTCGATTCCGAATAAAATGGAAAACAGGAAAAAGTTTGTTTTTTTTCCACATTGTTATTTCCTTTGATCATTTTGAACTAATTTAGAGAAAGCCAAATATATTTCAGATATCAGCAAATATTTTGTAATGTATTTTAATATTCGTTGTATTATATTATCGAACGTTGCCACAATCACTCAATACTTTTCAATTCATGTTTATTTTCCCGTTTTCTGGCCTAGCACACAGAGGAATCACGCATAAAAGTTAGATTGAAAATTTGGAATGTCTTTGGTTTGAAATGAGAATGTTTTCATTGTGAATAAATCTAAATTCACGTATTCCACGGCATGAAAAGATTGAATTGAAGCCTTTCTATTTGCTTTCCATCTCTCTCTCTCTCTCTGTCTTTCTCAATTCCTCGGTACCATAAAATAATATTCAGTTAAAAAGAAAGAAATCATTTGATGAAACTCTTAAGTCTCCAGCTCATGTGCATTTCTGTCAATAGCTAGCCGATCAATCGTCTAGATATTTTCTAGAGATTGATAATTTAGGGCCTAGGATGGAAAATTGTTTAACGATCGAATCTTAAACGATTTATTTCTCTGCTCGTCTAGTCGGTGCTGATACATTTTCATTCAAATGAAATAAATTTTGGTATATGAGGCAAAAGGCACAAGGCACAACATGCTCGTAATAAATTGGTATATTGCAATGTTACAGCGTTTTTGTTTCTGACAATAATGTTTCATGCCTTTATAAAAAGAAAAAATTGAATAGCGAAATGTAAACAAAAACAACAACAATAGCAACAACAGTAACAACAGCAATTGTAGTAGCAGCGACATATGTTTGATATTATTAGAAAACAGAAAACTTCTACTGTGATCAAACACACACGAGACCATTTTTTCTTTGGGTAGTTTTGTATTTCAAGTTTTCTATCATAAGGAATATCGATACACTTAAATTTTATCGCAAAAAGCAACAATTAAATAGCGCAAATAATCGCAATATTTGGACTGTTGAAATTGACTCTCAACGTTTTATCTCATTCACACAAAACTGATAATAATGAATGAAATCTTTTATTTATTATTTCATTGAAGTTTTTTCATGATCCGCAAAAAAAAAAAAAAAATTAATGTGAAATAATACATTTATACGTATGTATGGCTGCTGGCTGCAGGCTGCTGACTCTAAGCACACGATATTGAAATTTCGAAAAAATCTAAAAAAAAAAACTCATCTTAGAGCTGACAAAACAACTGTACAAATATACATTTTTCATTATTCGAATCAATATTAAGTCATTTATTTCAATAAAATTCAATATTTCATGCATTTTACGTTCGCACACAATTTTGTTTCCTTCGGCTTTGCCATTTTCTCATTCAACTCATTTGTGTGTCTGTTCGTATTCTACTGTTATTTTCATTTTTCATTTTTCATGCGACAAATTTGATTTAAAGAAATCTATTTGTTCAGTGCCATCATAATGGAATTCGATCCATTTATTTTCATTTCCGTAGACCGTAGACCATACATAGCCCGTGAATGATATGCGGAGCAAAAGGAAACGATTTTAAAGTGCAGACCTAGGGGTGTATAAGTAGTGCGAGAATATGCCCAAAAATTCTAATCAATTCAAAACAATTCATTCTCCACTACTATTGAAGACTTTTATGAATTGACGTTTCGATTTGACTCGAAAAAAATTGAAACATTATTAACATTGAAAATCGAAAGTGATTAGTAGCAATGAAGCGCTTTTAAATTAACACTGAATTTGAAATTTCAGCATTTCAAATCGAATTTGATTCTAAAATTATTATTCTCTATATACACGATTGTTACAATTCACATCCTATGTTTTAAACACCTCCAACGTATCAAGTCAAATCAAAACGTCAAATATAATTCTCTAATAATAGTAGTGAAGAGTGTATTAGATTGAATTGTTTTGATTTGAGTTGAATTTGTTGGCATTGTAGCGCATTCTTGTTATACTTGTATTCCCCTTGGTGCCGGCTGTAGAATTTTTTCATTTGGATATCTTTCGTCGTTGTGATTGTTGTTGTGTAGAGCTTATAAGCAATTGTTGTTGTTGTTGTTTTTTTTTAAATCCTTTTTTGGATACGTATCCATGGCTATGGATGGTAAAGTTCCAAAAACGTACAAAAAGCCTGAGAAGGAAGTAAAAAGTGCACTTTCATACGAGGAACAAAGGGCGAAGGACGAGGCCAACAGGACAAAAACTAGCCCACGAAAGAGAAAAATAGAAAAAAAAAAAGAATCAAATGCAGCAAATGCATGTTACACACGACAATAAGTTTGAATTGAAATTCCGAGGTTGGCATTTGACTGAAAAGTGCTCAGTGCTCATTTATGAGTACAGTAGAGCCTTCGATGCATTGATGCTGTTTTTGAAAAAGAAAACCGGAATAAAAATCAAATGAAAATGCATTAATTTGCTTTTGTTTTTGTTTTCGTTCTCTGACTGTTTGTTTGTTCATTCGTGCTTATTTGAATTGAATCATACGCCGTACGACTGGCATCGTTGCACTATACCAACAACTACCCAAACTTGAGATGCCATACCCTTTATGTAACATACATAAATGGGTTGACAACATAAATTTGTACAAAAACAATTATTATGGAGAGCAATAAAATATGGATCTGAGAATAGCCTGTTCACTATTCATTAATTTCAATGTCGAATTTATCATGTGTCCAGTACCCACCGTTCACTGTTCATCATGTTCATTCCCATCATTATTTTAGTATCGATTGCTATTCA
>GL501988.1:37515-49071 GCA_000149185.1 Mayetiola destructor
CATGTCAAAATTTATCAGATGATTTACACATAATCGTAATCATAAAATTCAAATAAAATAATTCGTGGCAATATTTTGGGGAATCATTTTGCCTATAAAAGGCTTATTCCTTATTTCAATTAGTTACAGTTTAATTTGATTGTTAAAGTGATTAACATGTTGAGTTTTCGAAAATTGGCCATTTTTGGCTTTTTCTTTGTAAGTGATGAAACTTGGTTTTACAAATGTTGGTATTTGACTAATTTTCTATATAAATTTATTCGTTGTTAGGCTGCTACCAACACGGTGAGCACAACATCAGGAGGTGACACGTAAGTATATGAAATTCCCATCGATTTTTGTGTTTATACAAGTTTGCAATCGAATTCGTTTTTCAATTTTCAGACTCGACAGAAAATTTCGTTTTTTCAAAGAAATGTGAGCTAAAAAATAAAATATTGAAAAATATGAATGCAGTTGAACCGATTTTTCAATTTTGTTAGTGTCGAGGATGAACCACGAAGTGAAATCAATGGATATCAAACCGATATTTTGAATCAACTAGACGATGATTTCAAAAAGGAATGCGTGGAATATTTTGAAAAACTTAAGAGGTTGTAATTATTTCATAACTTTTGATAATTTTTTTAATCAATTTTATTAAATATGAATCAGGGAAAAGAATGCCGGGCAACGTACACTGAACATTGTATGCACGAAATAGTAAGTCCGTTGTCTGAAATTACAGTTCCGTTTTGTTTTTGAAAATATACAAAATTTGTTTCTCCATTAAATAGTGTCGAAGAAATTCAACGCAGGTAAGTAACTACCCCGGTGATCATGGTTTTTCAGCGTTCAGGTAAGTTTGCGGTCCTGTGCATCGTATCACCCGTTTCTATCGCATGAATATGTTGGAAATGCAAAAGTAAAACGATCGAGTATAAAAATCAAATATGATGATTAAACCATTAAATTCTCCGATTTTGAAATCGATTTTCTCACACAAAATAATGAATAATGTGAATAAAATTAGTTATACTTCCCTTCTCCATTTCCAACATATTTGTGCGACAGATGTTCGGATGTGCAGTGTGCAGTGAGCTTGCGACTTGAAAAGATAGGAAGAATAATAGTTGATACGACACGCCATACTGGAAACTTACTTGACGTTTACCGAACGCTGTAAAACCATGACCAACTGGGTAATATTTAACTCACGATAACAACAACCAAAATGAGAGTTTTTTTTCACATAGTCTTGAAGTGGACATGGAGTCCCATCCTGATGACTATCACTTCGGTTGGCAATTAGATCGGATGTTGGAACAAGAAAACATCATCCAATTTTTCGTTTACATGAAAACACAGAGAGAAAGAGGACCTAAACGGGAAATGTAAATAAATCTTTGAAATTTGAAATATCATTTTTTCAAATCATTTTTGATTTAAATTTTGCCTTTTTTTGTGTCGAAAGTGAAAAGGAAATCAAGCGATTTAGGAAAATTAAAGAGTAAGTTAAATAATTGCCTCAGCTTTATTCCGTATCAGATTCATTAACAATTTATAAACTTTAATTTTTATTTAGATACAAAGATATGTCACACGAAGAAGCAGAACTTTGGGTCATACTTCATAGATATGATTGGTAAGTACCTGATGTAGTTGCGCGTATATATTGGTAAAAACTAATCACGAGGATATTCTAGGGGTATCATCGGGGATCGTTATCCAGGAGAAAGATCAACAATTGCAGGATCAAAGACGGTGATAACATCAAGACCCTATAAGACGTAAGAATATCAAGTTTCCATCAATGTCTGCGTTTATACAACTTTGTATTTTGAATCGAATTTGTTTCTCAATTTTCAGCATCGATGAGCAGTTTGATGAGTTTGTAGCTTCGTGAGTTAGAAAAAAAAAAATTCGAATCATACGAATGGAGTTAAACCGATTTCTCGATTTTCTTAGGGTTAAGAGAGACCACGACAGCTACCCCAGGCCAGATAATATCCATGAATATCAAATCGATATTTTGAATCAAGTAGATAATTCTCTGAAGCTTCGGTGTCTGAAAGGAATTGCAGAAGGTAGGTAAGATATTATCATCACTCCACACCTTCTGATCATTTACTTAATCAATTCTATTATTTTGTAACAGATCCAAATGGTGGCTACGTGGAAAAATCCTACCGAATTACTTCTATGAAATACTAAATGAAGCATGCAAGAAATAGTAAGTCCATTGTTTGAAATTATAAGTCCGTTTTGTTTTTCAAAATATTCAAAATTTCCTTTTACATTAAATAGTGTCGAGGAACTTAAATGGTAAGTAACTACCCCGGTGGTCATGGTTTTTCCGCGTTCGGTAAACGTCAGATAAGTTTCCGGTCCAGTTCGTTGAATCACTCATTTCTCTCCCTACTATTCCGAAACGCGAATTGACCGCACATACGAGCATCTATCGCACGAATATATTGGAAGTGGGGAAGGAAAGCAAACGAGCATAAAAATTGAATATGATGATTAAATCCACGGGGCTGAGATCAATAGAAAATAGAAAATAGAAATGAATAGACGACACATGGAATGAGAAGAATCCAAATTACGAAAAATAGAAAAATAGAGAGAAAATAATGCATAAAAGCGCATAGATTTTAATATAGAAACAAAGAAGATACAATCGATAAAACTGCGAAGAATATACTGTGTTCAATATATTCTTTGCATTTCTATCAATTATTTTCTCTCTTGTTTCTTTTTTGTTGTTGT
Organism: Mayetiola destructor; assembly: GCA_000149185.1. Classification (NCBI taxonomy): domain Eukaryota; kingdom Metazoa; phylum Arthropoda; class Insecta; order Diptera; family Cecidomyiidae; genus Mayetiola; species Mayetiola destructor. The sequence continues at coordinate 40,264 of GL501988.1, forward strand.
TCTATGCGCTTTAATAATTTCTTTGCTTTCTATTTTTCGTCTTTTCGTACTTTCGTCGTCCATTCGATTATTATTTTTTGCTTCACATTTCTATTCATAAAAAATTATTTAAAAAAGAGACAAAATAGAGAAAAATGAGAAAAAACGAATGGACAAACATAAACACGCATAGGAACAAATAGACGACATATAGAAGAATAGAAATTGACTTTTTAGCCCCGTGATTAAATTATTAAATTCTCTGATTTTGAAATCGGTTTTTTTTTTTCACAAAAAATAATAAATAATGTGATAGAAATTAGTTATGCACGCTCTTTCGCTTCCCTTCTCCATTTCCTAAAAATTCGTACAGTTGATGTCCGGGTGTGCAGTGTGCACTGCGATTTGACAAAATAGAAAGATAAATAGGTTGTGTTTTGTTACTGACATTTACCGAGCGCTGTAAAACTATGACCACCTGGGTTATATTTAACTCACGGAGACAATAACCGAAATGAGTGGTTTTTTTTACATAATTTTCAACTGGCCAGGTGCTACAAAGCCCCTGATGTCAAATGGCAATTTGATAGGATGTTGGAACAAGGAAACATCATTCAATTTCTCGTTTACAAGAATAAAGTCAGCCAAAATAAAACGGAAATGTAAATATATCTTTGAAATTTGGAATCACATTTTTCATATAGTTTTTGATTTAATTTTTGCCTTTTTACATGTCGAAAGGGAAAATGAATTCAATCGATTGAGGAAAATGTAAGTTATCTCATTGCCTAAGTTTTATTTCGTATTCGATTCATTTACAATCTGAATTTGATTTTTATTTAGATACAACGAAGATGATTTGAGAGATCGAGAAGCGAAACTTTGGGTCATTCTTCATAAATACGATTGGTAAGCACCTGATACAGTTGCAAATATAATTTGATAAAAGCTGATCACGAGGATATTTTAGGGAAATCCTCGGGGATCGTTATCCAGGAGAAAGACCAACAAGTGCAGGATCAAAGACGGTGATAACAACAAAAAATCCCTATAAGACGTAAGAATATCAAATTTCAATCGATGTCTGGGTTTATACAAGTTTGAATTTTGAGTCGAATTTGTTTTTCATTTTTCAGCATCAAAGAGCGTTTTAATGAGTTTACAGATTTGTGAGTTGGAAAACAAAATTTTGAATTATATGAATGGAATTAAACCAATTTCTCAATTTTCTTAGGGTTAAGAAAGCAGACATTAAAACCTTGCCAAGTAACACCTTTAAATATATAGGAATCAATCTTTTGAATGAAGTAGAAAATGGTTTAAAACTTCGTTTTTTGAAGGAATTTGAAACGGGGTAAGATGTTGTCATCATTTCAGACCAAGATGTTAAAACGAATAGGGCCAAATGTCAAACACTCGCGTCATCTAGATTTCCTATGTATTCTGTGTACTACGATGTCTAACAATGTGTTGATGTGTCTATCCATTTCATTCTGATGACAAAACAGCGATAGTACACAGATTTCATAGAGAATCCGGATGGCGTATCGGCTCTCAAATAATCGAGACGTTTCATACCTTCTGATAATTTAATTATTTAATTTTATTCACATGGAACACATTCAGTCACTTGCCCGAACGCATTGGAAGAAACACACCGGAACACGCGTATAGAGCACTGGATTTTGCATGCAGGGAATAGTAAGTCCATTGTCTGAAATTATAGTTCCGTTTTGTTTTTCAAAATATAAAATATTCAACAATATTTCTTTTTCCATTAAATAGTGTCAATAACCTTAGGATCACGTAAGTAATTGATATAAAACTTTCACGGAGACAATAATCGAAATGAGAGTTCTTTCACATAGTCTGCACCAGAGAATTCGCATGAATGATGAAATCGAAGAGCTTTTGGAATCAATAAAAGTAAACATCATTCAATTTTCCATTGACAAGAAAAATCTAAACGTTGATGAAAAGGAAATGTAAATATATTTTTGAAATTTGAAATCACATTTTTCAAATCATTTTTGATTGAATTTTTATCTTTTTTCATGTCAAAAGGAAAACTGAAATCGAGCGATTGAAGGAAATGTAAGTTAACTCATTGCCTAAGTTTTATTCCGTTTTCGATTCATTTACAATCTAAATTTTATTTTCATTTAGATACAATCAAAAAGAAATTACAACTGAAGAGGTGCCATTTTGGATGAATCTTGATAATTATAAAAGGTAAAAGCACTTATGATTAAATGAAAAATTTATGAATATTGAATATAAAAACGAGACTATTCCAGGAAAATCCTCGGAGGATACAAACCAGTTCCAATTCCATTTCCAGAACCAGAACCAGAACCAAAACCTGGCTGTATTCCACGCTTCTTTTAAAAGAAAGAGGATCAAAATGATCGTTCCATTTTTTAGTTCAATAAGAACTCTATGCAAATGATAGACTTTTGTAAATTATCCAATAAAGACAAGATGTCAAATGTCATTCAATGCAAAACAGAACATAAGGGTTTCTCTTTATTTAACAAAGCGCTCAAACCGATTTCTTTTATTCTTTTTTTTTTTTTTTGGAAAATATTGTTGTAAGGTTTGTATCTTCGGATTTTAATGTTTAAAAAAAATGATCGCAGTACCGCCCTTTCCCCTAATATCGTCATTTTTGATACACAAGTAATTTCTCAACTTGATCATCACATTAGAATTAAGTTTGGTTCCCTGTGCTAAGCAGATATGAATTTTTTTTCTTTCAATATTTTGTCATTTGGCGATGCCCGAAACAAGAGGGTATAATCTTTATTTTTAAATTAATGCTATGTGAATTGCAAATTTTTGATAGTCTTTTCAAGCATCCCATTAAATAATTTTTTTACATATTGTCAGGAGGAAAAATCACAAAAACCCATACTTACTGATTTTGTACTCAATGCATTAGTAGAGCCAAGATTAATTAATTAACGATAAATTTATTGTTGTTACTGTTCTTTCAATTATTTCGACGAAACAAAACTTGCATATAAAGTGGAAAAAGAACAAATGATGACGTTACTGATACAAGTATTCAGATCTGAATATAAATACTAAAAAATATGTGTTCTTAAGCGCTATTTTTACTGTCACTGGGAGATTTCACATGGAATTTTTAAAAGATTCGAAGGAGCCGAAGAATCGAAAATGATGTAGTCTTTTCGCTCAAAATGTTTTATTATTATTTATGCAATGTAAATAATGAATTAAACATAAACTTACCAGTGTGTAAATGGCACCCGACAGCGCTAAATTTTTGGCGTTAATAATTCGACAGCATCTGGTCGATGAAGAGCCTCTTGACTTTGTATTTAGATAAAGAAGGGCCGATTTCATTTTTTTATTTCTTACATTTGGCATTTGGAATTTGATTGGATGTTATTCAATGGCTCAGAAACGAATTGGGTCTACACAAATCATATTAAATCTGCACAGTGCAAAAACACAAACTTTTCTGTACAATTATGATAATAAAATAAATTATTATTGTTAGTAAACTATTTGCTTTACAAATTTTGTCTGTTTTTTTCTTTCTTTGATTTATAACAATGAAAATAAAATAAAATGTGATTTTGTTGCTGAGTAATGAGTTTGGCAACGATAAAACCGAAAGTTTTTTTTTTCTTGTTTCAGTTCACAGTTCGTCAAGTTGTGAAGTTGTCATTTACTTCATTAAATTTGTCTTCAATAATAATTAATCAATTTAAAAAGTTTTTAATGAAAATGGAATTTTTAGTTTCGTTGCAGCATAACCGGTTACGATAATTTTATCTGAAACGAGAAATGGAAAAGAATTAAATCAAATGTGGTTCTAACGACAAAAGCATAAGCAGTAGTCTATTCAAAATGGATGGAAATGCTCACTTCGTTGGAGATTGAATTGATTAAATGATCATTTTATTCGGAACTAGAGAATGTAAGATTAACAAGCATGGACTGGAGCCAAAAAAAAAAACGAAACAGTCTTTGAACGCATCAAACATAAATGTCGTCCGGTCAGCATGAAAAAAGGAATGAAAAAAATGAAAGGATAGCTTTCCTCAACGCCATCCAACCAAACAAATACGATTATTTATAATGATTATCGAATGCATTGTATAATTCGGTGTTGATTCTAGTGCACAGGGCAATGGACAGTGGACAGTTGACAGTCATCTATATGGCAAAAATGTACTTTCGATTCAAAAGCATAGACGAACTTTTTTGTACGGTTTGTATGGTTTTCAATTCAACCGCGTGCAATTCAGTTCGTGCAAATCAATCGAATGATTTATTGCTTTGGTATTGGGTATTAGGTATTGGTCATTTGACAATGGGCATTATCGTCGATACACTTGTATTGCATGAATGGCGTATTTTAGTAGACGAAAGAAAATGTATGTCTACGTATAATGAAATCGAATTTCCGGACAATTGTTGAGCTTATGATAATAATTGGCCAGATTTTGGTGTAGTATCTGCAGAAAATTATCGATACTCTATCATTGGCATTCATCCGAAATCATGAATGTAACTAACGGTACACATTTGTAGTTTTGATATATTGGATCAAAATCAGCATGACTTTATTTTTTCAAACAAACAAAACAGTGATAGAACTTACTCATATAAACGCTATAATGTCGAACAAATTCGAACGAATCGCTACCATCAATAACAACAGACAATAGACATTGGTCGCAAAAATGAAATGGTTAAACATTCAACACCAATAAACTAAACGAGATGAAAATGGATAAACGAATGTAATGTACTTCAATAAAGGAGCAAAAAGGTAAAAGAAAAAAAAAACAAAGAAAGAATTATAAATGGTTCTTAGTCGAAGCCAAAACGTATCTTAATGGATCACGTGCATTTAACGCAATGGAAACATGTTCTCCTTCGTTAAGTTGAAAACCTTAAACGACTTCGAGACCAAAATATGTTGAAAAATAAAATAGAAGCGGACGAAACAGAAAGAGCGGCAAATAAACATTGAACAATGAACAGAGAATAAAAAAAAAAAAAAAGAAACAAGCAAAATAGTCGTTCGTATCGCTTGAAAGTTGTGTGCACAAACAAAAACACAAAGTGTCGGCATCATGCGAAAATGCATGTGAAGGCTTTAAAAATATTAAGTTTCATTGGATAATGGAACAAATTACATGTAACCAATTTGAAAAAAATAGAAAAAGAATACCCATGGCTTTCACTATTCCCCTTTAATTCTCTTTTTTTTCTTGTCTGTTTTAAACGGTTTTTATTGGTCCCATAGCATATCTTATCATAGAGTGCCCCATCGTCCATAGCCAACCGTATACAGCGTTCCAGTACACAAATGAGACTTTTCAGGTCGGCATACTCTTCGTTTACGTACAACTACTTGAGTTTTGACCATTAGCAAAATTGAAAGGGTGATGCTATCAAGAAGCAAGTAGCAAGTAGCAAGAATAAATATTTTTCCTTTTTTTTTTAATCTTTTACTTTCAATATGGATATTGAACAAAAGCGACCACATTTTCACATTATCTTTTCTTATGAAACAGTCCACTTCAACATCACTTGTTCACTAGATTCTCCCATCCCAATCGTATTCTCTCTGTCTCTCTTTCTCTATTTCTTCGATGTTACTTGCAGTCTATGTGTTCAAGGAGGCGTATAGATTGTGAATTGTGAATTTTTGTTTCGAGTCCATCGTTTTATGTGCCGATCGAGAGATTTTCACATTCAAAATGATCTTACCATTGAATGTGTATGATTGTAATCGTCACTGTCAGTTTTAATCGAACGACACTCTCATATAAATTAGGTTAATTCATTCGAATGCGCAAACAATCTTTGTAAGAAGCATCAAGGCATTAGAACATCTTGAACAATATCGACATCCTTAATAAATATTATAATTATCAGAATATCATTCAATCAATTCATTGAGTGCTATTCGATAAAACATTTTGCTTCGAATGTACGATTGCAGAGACACACAATTTTTCGCGTTATACAAATTTGAGGGAAAAACAAATCGTTTAAGAAAACATTTGTGAAAGTTTAAATGTTTAAAGCATTATGTAATATGTGCATTTTTTCCATCAAATAAAATATAAAATAATTACGGTAAATAACCTATTCACTGTTCATTGTTGACACATTGTTTGGTAGAAGAGCCCCTTCTAGTTTAACACAAATTAAAAGTACATTTATACACTCGAATCGGCCAGTTTCCATTCGAAGTTCAGAGCTTGTGAGTGTCACAATTTATATTTTCCATTTTCACTACGAAATGTTTCTATACAACATTCGTATGTTGTTCGAAAAAAGATTGACACACACTGTGCCCTATTCAACATCTTAACAATTATACAATACAATGACACAAACCGTAGGAATGCATGCGTTGGTTGTACACAAAAAATAACTAAATAGCAAATAGCTAAATATCTAGAATGTTCACACAGAGAGAGGGCAATGGTTTATTTTTTATTATTTCGAATACAGTATGAAAATTGTGAAAGAGGGGGGGGGGGGGAGGAGGCAGAGGGAAACAGAACTCATTCATGTCGATTGTGCATTGAGTTCGGGCAAATACACACATCGAAGCTCAACAAAAATTGAAAGTAGTCATTGGGAACGGTGAATCGTCATTATATTTTTCATCTTCACTGTCATTCGAATTCTTATTTACTTATTTAAGCACATTCCACGTAAAAATAATGTTAGAAAAAAAATATGAGAGTATCTACTATCTTGGTTGCATTCATAAAAGAAGGAAAAAAAAGCGAAAAAAAATTATTCCTTTTTGCTTCAATTCACCTAAGTATGTTGTTACAAGAAAAAAAAATCAGCTACATTTGTTCAGATTTATTCCAATCACCTCTTATCCGAGCTACATCACTGAGTCTTTATTCTGTAGATACGTACGCATATTTGGTGTATTTGCTGGTGAACATATGCATGTACCCATATCCTGAATCGATGCTTTGGATGGATACAAAAAAAAACAGGCGAAAATGGGACAGAACAATAACGCGAGAGAAGAGAAAAACAGCAAACTCTAATGGAAATAGACATATTTGTATATCCATTCAAAAATGCTAATGTAATCAAACATTCAAATGAAATATAAAGCTTTTCCATGCTGAACATTGAGCACTGTGCATTGGTGAGCTGTGAAGCATGGCAAATTCTTGATACTCTGAGATAAAATGCCTTACATTCAATTCTTTTTTCATTTTTTTTTTTTTTTCAAGTAAAATGTGGAAATTGTAGATTTTATTCTTTCAAAACTGAAAATTTTACTACATCATGTGCCCATTGCAGCACGCACACAATGTTATTGCCAACAATTCACAATTCGCACATTCAATTGAAATCGTCAACATTGCAAAATGTGTATAATAAAAAAGATCCATATCATGCTCAATGCTCACGTCCGTTGTTGCGTGTGAAAAAGAGATTTTGTTTGATCAAACAAACGATGACATGTATGGATACACTATACACAACATGAACACAAAAAAAAAGGGGGAGACACACACATACACAAAACAACGCCAAATTAAATGACTAAACGATGGATGAAAACACATCTACCGTCCATATCAGTGTCAAGTATATGAATCGAATGTCAAAATGATAGGTTAGCACCATTCCGGGTGAGGCTACATTAATATATTTGCTGAAGAGAAAATATCAAATCAGTAAATGAGACGAGATTGTGCTAGGAAAGTGCCATAACTGCATACACGATGCCCTACAATGTACTACAGTGTACGTTATAACAAATAGCCACGCGAAACCCGAATGAATCATCCGTTTGCACAAAAATCGAGTTTTAACAGCAATATTTGCCACTGTTGTTAGCACTTATTTTTGCGATTAAATGAATGCCGCGCTATACATACATACACTGCCAGTCATAAGTTTGAGGTCACCAAGCTTTTTTCATACAAAATACCGATTTTCTCATTCAAATCTAACTATGTTTCGCTTTTCCGATCGCGGTGAAACTTTGGAAATCTTTAAGACATAGTCTAAAGACAAACTTCCTAGAATCTGAAAGTCCTGCGACAAAAGGATTTGGAGGAGTGGCAAGAACATTCCTCGAAGTGAACACGACCATACATTTTTGCATGAGATTGATAGGATTCTTAGCTCTGATGGTAATCAATGCAAATCCTTTTGTCGCAGGACTTTGAGATTCTAGAAAGTTTGTCTTTAGACTATGTCTTAAAGATTCCCAAAGTCTCACCGCGATCGAAAAAGTGAAACATAGTTGGATTTGAGTGAGAAAATGGTATTTTGTATGAAAAAAGGATGGTGACCTCAAACTTATTACTGGCAGTGTATATGTATAACAATTTATGGGACCAACAGAATCTGAAAAGAATTAGCAATGTGCATTCATTTTTAAAATCCATAAGCCGTTCCTTTATTTAGTTATTTATATCAATAATAAAAATAGCCTTCGATGAAAATGATACGAGAATTTGGATTGAATAATAAAGGATTCAAGTTGAAAATTGTTGGCCTTGATTGTCTGAAGCTTTTATTTATTATCAAATGAAACTGAAATTGTTTGATGTTTCATATCAAGCTTTATAATCAGTTTTTCGATGTTTGTTTGTTTGTACCAAGCATAGCTCATGAACGCCGACCCCCAGGGCTTTGAAATTTTGACAGTAGATTCTCATAATGATTTCTCAAAAAGTATATTTTTCTTTTTGGCCTAGATCCTCTGGAAACCCGGTTGGTGGCCACTATGCTCTTCTTCGGTGTTATTTCGAAAATTTAGAGTTGGATTTTGTTCAAACTTAGACA
>GL501988.1:59772-90930 GCA_000149185.1 Mayetiola destructor
GCTGCTTGAGATTGCTAAGTAACTAACATATCGAAAATTGAAATGCACTTCGTTATGCTGTCATAGTCAATAGTCATGCAACTTTCTCATTGCATGTATGAAAACACTTAGATGGAAATCGATCGTTGAGTTTTTTTTCACCTGAACTGAATGACCTTCTAACTCAATTTTTTGTGTTCATAGTTCAAAAAAAAAAAAAAAACATGATTTTGCCCTTCATTAATAAATATTTCATATTCATCTTGAATTTGAAAATGCCTAAAGTTCAGTGTTAACATAAAACATAAAACGTGCTATGGCTAAATAAATTGTACATAGTCTGAGCTCATTTTAGCATGAAAAAAATTGTCGGAAATGAAACGAAACCAATTGTTCACTCTGTTTGCTAAGGAAATCGAAAGAAGTGAAAAAAGAAACACGAAAAAAGTGTGCGACGCATGGAAAACAAGTCAATATGTGATAGATTTAATGTTGATTGCTCATGTCTTCAATGTTCATGGTATTTGTGAATTGTGAACATATAACAAAACTTTTCAATTTAACAATCAAAGTCTCCTCATTCAATTTCGAATGTGTAATGTGTATAAATGAAACAAAAGTGGAAACAATCGATATAGATTTAGCTTTGAATCCATGTGAACCGATTTTATTGATGATAATATCCAAAGTCTTTTACCCAACACACAACACACATAAACTGACGAGTATTAAGAACTTTCCGTATTCATTCCGTCTATTTAGACTTGGTTCATGATTTTTGTCTATTCTATTGATTCGGGGGGACCCTATTCTTAATTTTATTCTAATCACGTGTAACAATGGATGACAATATATTTCTACTATTTGGCATTTTTTTTTCTCTTTTTTTTCACTTTTTTTTTCAATTTCTTCAGTTGATTCTCATTCGAATCGATACATAATGGGGTCGATTGTTGAATTTGAACGAAGTTTTGCTTTTTGGCTTTTTGATTTTTCTTCGGAGTTCTTTTGTTGGTGACAGATTTCATTAATAATGAAATTCACGTACCATATTATTGCTTGTGGATGATTTTCTAATTTAATCTGTGCGTTTGTTATCAGTAACCGAAGACTGACTGCGATCTGAATTAAATGTTAGGTGTGCGAATGAAGAACAGGATTTTGCGATCTCCACGTATGTTTATGGTTCGGTCGATGCGATTATTATTTTCGCATTCATTCGTTGGAAATCAATTGGATTGGTTGTACATTTTGGGCGTCATAAAATCATCACATAGTTTCAATTGCAAACCGATTTTCGAATCTACTAAATCATATACTATTTTGGGAGGGGCTCTCACTGCTTGGGCCAAAAGTAACCAAAATAAATATCCTTAAATGGATTTATAAATTGAAATTGAATCAAAAGTATCACAAAATGTCTATGCGATATGCGATCTTTGTCATGATTTCGTCATTCTGCCAAAATAGAAATAATAATCCACCAGTTATTTGATCTCTAGTTTTCCTACAGTCATACTTAGTGATGGCCAATGACAGTTCATCTAAAATTCTGATATAGTTATGGAACCTTCATCTAAAATGTATTGTGTCATTCAAAATGAAAATGAATTTGTATTTCGTAGTCAAACTTTGTCCAAAATTTATATTATTATTATTATTTGGCTCGGGCCTCGACAGCTCAGTTTCCAACAATATAATAACAATAATCATTACATGCCGTAAAATTATCGGACTTTGTTATATTTGTCTGAAAGTCGATGAGCTGAATAGAAGGGGAATATAAAATATAAAGATGCCACTTCATGTTATGCCATTTTGGAAGATATAGTTTATGTCCATCGTAAGTATCAATTTAAGGGTTTTTGAGATATTTTGTTGTCTACCGTTTCTTTTTCTTTCTTTCTTTTTTTATATCTTCACTTTCTGAACACGTACACATATTTGGATTAATATTTCATATTCTCACGTAAGTTCATCGTCGTTGTTGTCATTGTGTGTAGTGTGTGTATGTTATGTTTCCATTTTTATGAATGGAAACTTTGGAATTCACCTTTTTCAACCATTTTGATGTGAAATTATTTCGATGAATCCAGAACCATCGATGGAATGGAATATAAATTAAAGAAAATGTGAATGAATGCGATGGAAAGATTTTTCAACATACAGGATTGAGGAAACGAATTTGTAAAAGTAACAAATCAACAAATGTTTTGTCAATGTGGTCACTATTTTGAGGTGCCTGGAAATCATTGTTCAAGCTACTAATATTTCTTCGGATATCCGAACTTTTTGAATGAATGAGCTTTCTGGCACACCGTATGATAATGAATACACAGTATAAACGATACATATATTGAGATAATCCTTTCCGTCCATATTGGTTGGCCCGATTCACCCGCCACTTATAAAAGCAACGACAAAGTTGAAAAAAAAACAGCATGATAAATTACCACAAGTGTTAATTTTATGGCCCATGAACGGCTCAATATACGATAATTGTAATCATTTTTTTTTTTCAGCCCAAATAACAATAACTCCAAAGCAAATGTGAAAAATGGAAAATAAATTAAATCCGACATCAAACGTATGTTTATGCGTTTGCAACATCATAACATACTGTAACCTAACTGTATACAGTAATATGGCATTATGCCCAGACTTTACGATGCGTTTTTTAAATGTTGTTGTCGTGTTTTTTTTGGTTTTTTTTTTTGTTCATAAATTAATAAATTATATCCGGCGATTTTTTGTGTATATATTTCGCAGCATTTTGGTTAAAACTGTTAACGTAGTATACCAATGCACTAAAATTTAAAGTAAAATAACCAGCCAAACACAATGCTTATGCAACAATCTAACTTTATCAAACTGTCTAGGAATATTCTATTGAAAGTATGACAACAACAATATATATGTAAAAATATTCCGAAAACAGCCTAAATTGAGCCGATGAGTAATTATCCAGCCAATTTTCCGAATAATAATATTGTGTATAAACATTAATGTTCATCGGTTCACAAACGATGAATGATGAATGGTCTATCTAATAAAAACTGCTCATTTCGTTCCATTGAGATGAATTAAATAATAGCAGTGCATGAAAAAGTTTTGATATTAAGCTTCAACTTCGAATCAAATCAATAAAATAATCAAATGAAGTGAATCGACTGTGAAAGTAATCTATTCTCGTAATTCAATTTAAGTTTCAATAAATCAATTTCATTGTGATTATTTTTATTATTATTTTTTTACTTCAATTCGTATTTATTTTATTGGCTGGATACTGGATAGTATTCGGCTATCAACTTTTTATTACCATTCTCTGTGCTTTCATTTATTCGCAAAAAAAAAAAAATATATATTTACTTGCGTGTTCATGTTCATTGCTGTTGCGATTTGCAATATTATGTGTTCGCATCAAAATGAATAATAATTAGAGTATTCAGAGTGTGCATTGCTGAATTATGTTGTGAATTTACATAATTTCAAATGATATTTTCATTAGTAAAATTTTATTCGGTTTGGAAATTAGGCCTTATTCTATGGAAGTGGACATTGGTCATTTTTTCGTAACATCGATTTAAATTAATGATGTGTTTTTCTCTTTCCTCTTGATTGTCAATGGTTCAATTGATTATTATTATATTTTGATCATTTGAACGATCTTTTTATTGTATTTATTATTAATGAATGAATAAGGCGTTTTTTTTTTACAGTAACTGCCCAGTGATCACTAGATAAAAAATTTCCCCAATTTTCTAGAGATACATTAATTTTACCCCTGGTCGCTGAAATTAAGAATTCAAAGACAAGTGGTGGAATCATTTTGACATTATAATGGACTCGCAAATTGATATTTCGACGAATGAAGCAATTCATGGGCAACATCAGTATTCCCAACACAAAAAAGAGCTTAAACTTATGTCGCCCACGAATTCATCGAAAATGGACGTTACAAACATTCATCGCCTCTGAATTTCAGTTTTTAATTTGATTCGGTTCAGAATTTAGCCATAATAAAAACATATTTAATCATAGATCAAAGTTGAAGGAGCACAGAAAATCAACCACAAAAAGTATGTGTGTGTGTGTGTGTGTGTGTGTGTTGCCCTTTTCGGCTTGTTTTGGCTAAACCCAAATTGAAGATCATGCAAGCGAAAAACGTAAAAGAACAAAAAAATTGGTTCCAATAAACAATCATTCCAATATGCGGCTGATATTGCGATAATGCCGAATGGTGACTGGCGACCGCATCAATGTCAAAACAAGAAAGAAAGAAGAAAAAAACAGCATACTTAAGTCAATGCTACAAAAAATTCAAAACCAATGCATGTGTGTAGTCAACCACACAGCCATAGAACCGACAATAGAGAAGAGAATAAAAATATCATTCAACATATAATGGAGGTCTAGCTGTGAGAGAGAACGAAAAAAAAAAACAACAACAACAACAACAAATAAACACACATCCATACAGGCGAAATGCCATAAGTGAGCTAACCGGCTGTTACGCTGCAACCATTGTGAAATATTTGATTCTCATTCTAGTGATTTTTATTTGCATGACAATGGAAAAGCAAGTAAAACTTTTTGGTCAATTACACAAACATCGCATTTGATTTGTTATACGGTCATGGTTCAGGAAATCCAAGGGAAGAAAAAAAAAAGCCAGCAACCCAAAAACGGGGGTGGGAGCAACTCGATTTTTGCCTGCTGCTGCTTCTTTCACTGCTGGAGCAGATACTATTTGCTAAGCAAGCATCTGCATTTGGGTCAACCCTAAGGTTAGAAATAAATCGAACTACAAACTCTTCAGAATGAAATTACTTCCAATTAGGAGGTTTTCTGGTCAATATAAAAGATTGAAAATTTTAGCAAATTTTTTTCTCTTTTTAGCTTCCTAATTGTTAGGAGATGCATTTTTTAGTATTTAAAATGGTTTGGCATCGATTCCAGATCGATTTGGATCATAAAATTCTTCTTTCTGCCTCCAAATTGAAAAAATACGATCTCATTGGTTCTTGGATGAGGAAAAATGGACAAAAAACTAGCATATATTAGCAGCCAACAAGCAGGGAAGCCCAACTTGCTTGCTTCTGCCATGAGAAATTTGCCTACTGCTTGCTAAACTTGCTGCTAAAATCTGCTTGCTTCCACCACCGCCCGAGAATGGTAGTATATGGAGAAAAAATGTCGTACGTCGACGGCAGATGAAAATAATAAAAAAAAAAATAAAAGAATCCAACATTGAAATGATTCAAGAGAATGAAATATTGGGGCAATCGCACTCGAAGCACAGTTTGGATTTTGAATTGAATTAAACAAGATCAAAAGCTTCGAAAGCAGAATATAAGCAATCCTATTACAGCTAAAGTCTGGCATGATATTTCATTGTTTTTACGGTATTGATTATATATTATGCTTATATATGTGCTGCATTATGATCGAAGCACACAATTGTCACATGCACACTACAAACACATAAGCGAATTCGATTTCTTTTTCTGGCGTAACCGATTTTTACTCAACGTTAAAACTTGACCACTCATTTTTAATTCGCTATTGATATCAAAAAATAACAAAACAATAAATTAAAAAAAATTGTTGACAGAACACAAACATTGCAAATGACGTATTCAATTCATTTCGGCTTAGGTTAGATATTTCTACAAATATAGATAGCAATATTTTCTTCCCAAAGAGAAAAAAAAAACCGGACTATCACAACGGTGAACCGGTGTACATCATTTACAATGTACAATTTTTTTTAAAACATTCAACTGTTTCATTTAATTTTGTGCTTGAATGCGAAATAAAAACGAATTTATGGGCCATTCGGCTGTATTCCTTTGTGACAGTCAAGATTTAAAATCGCGGTAAATGAATTGAATTGTTTTCATTGTACACATTGTGCATACAAATTGTAAAAGCTTCGATTTGATTTGGTGTGCATTGGTGTGGTGGTGGTTTGTAAGTAATTTTCATTTTTTAAGAGTTAAGAGACTATTTTATGGTTTTCGTTTATCGTTTTGTTGGAAATTCCTTGATTCAATTGCAATTCCATACATGTTCTATGTTGCACGCTGAGCTAACTATATTAGCATTAGCATTCTCGAAATTGCATACATGTTGAATGTTGAATATGTATATACTTACGTATATATAAATACATGTACTTGTTACAAAACAGTTTAGCATTTATGTCAATTGTATTCCATTTAATCCAGGTCCTTTCTTCATGCTTCATACTCCACATTTTATACTCTGCATTTTACTGTGTAATACGTGTTTTGCATTCACCAAATTCAAATTGCCGTGCAAAAGGTGTGAAATTTTTGAGATGTTGTTGCAATTCATTTTGCCAAAATCAAAAATCCAACACACACAAATGCACGAAAAACATCGGCTGTGGCGTTTTCTTTTTTCCTTTTCCTTCTTCTTTCTGTTTTGCTTATACGTTTCCTGTCGACATTCGGAATTTGAAATTTGAATGCAAGTGAAATATTTCATTTCTTTTCATTTTACATCGCAACATTTTATGTTCGTCCATTAATAATCGTTTGTGGATTCCGAAAAATAGCTGGCAAAAGTGTGTAGCTGTACTATAGTTTTATTTCAATTTTAAAATGCCTTTTGAGTTTTGCAATGCATTTTATAGATATTTTTGAATTTCGTATTCATTTTTCTCATCGGTTTCGGTTTGGAGTTGGGATAAACTATAAAGCAGTTATTTACATTTAAAATAATTGCTTTCTAGTGGTTGAGTTGTTGAGGCTGACAGACACATTCACTCACATAGTCTCTTTTTGAAATTCATTTTTATTTGACATGCCTCACATTTAAACAAATTCCTATGCAAACCAATGGACTAACAAAAAAAAAAAATTAGATTATTCCAATGTGATGGACTGAATTGTGGCTTTTTTCTCTCATCCAGTCAATCTATCTATTCTGTTGTGCTCTCATTTTTTTTTTATTTATATAATTTGTTGTTGATTTTTTTTTTCATATTCATTTCTTTTGTCTTACGGTTACGATTCCGTTTCAATGGTTGCTCCAAATAATGTTAATTGCGGATCTCTTTGAAACGATGTGCATCAAAAGAAATGCTATTGCGATGTAAAATGTAAATGGGTTGAATGAGTGAATGAATGGACTTTAAAAATGTAAGCAAAGAAGTATCAACAAATGCGAATATCAAACACCATTACATCGTTGGCAGTACATTCTTATACTATCTACTATCTACGCGTAACAAAATTTCACTTGATTTTACACATCAAAGGATATGTGCGATTTTCATATTATGCTTTCAATGAGCTTCTCAAACAATCACTCACACATCCACACTAAACATTTGATGTTAATCTGTTATTCGTTCAGTTGTTTTTACTGATTTTTTTCAAAATATACAATACATTTGACTAACCGAAATTGTAGGCTCGGCAATAGAAGATCAAAAATAAAGAATAGTTGATTTACTTCTGTTTATTTCATCTTCTATTTATTTTGCATAGAGTGGTCATTGGTCATCCTAAAAGTGTAGAATCTGATTTGATCTGATGATTGATGATGATATTGTTGAGCCATTTAAGCGTTTCATTTGTGGTGGAACAATATGATTTCATGCTTTTCTCACATTCTTTATGGAAGCTTGACACACTTATTTTATTGATGTGTTTTTGTGCATGTACCTGTACTTACAATGCAAATTGCACCACCAGAACAAATCACCACCAGAAATTGAAAAGAAACGTTATTATACGATGAAGGAAAATTCAGAAAGATTTCTTCGACAAAAACACATTTCGATATGTATGCTTTTGTCTCATTTAATTCGAAATTTGTCTCAAATTACTCTAATAAAACATATTCCACGGACGAACGATTGCATAAAACACTAAAAGAAGCCTCTAACAATCCTAACGGCATCACGCTATACACTGTACACGTTGTTTAGTGAAAAAAAAATTGACGACTAACGACTGAAGACTGTTCAATTTAGACCACCTTTTGCTTTTATTTGACCAGTGAAAGAGATACTAAAGTGAAAGAGAAAAACAAACCGAGCAAAGTTCTTACATTGAAAATTGAACGCTAAGTACCGAGCAGTTTTGAGCATTTTCCTGATTCTCTTAACACATAAGTGACGCAGTCAGTCGAGTTTAAAAATTCTTATGCACGTTCTTGTGTTTTCTTTATCATCGTTGAATCGTACACACCAGCTGAAAGAGAATGAATTGCAAAGTAAAATAAAAAGAAAATTGCTAGAAAAAACTTGTTCTATTGAATTTTGGACGGAATTTCAACATAAAATGTTCTAAATCACCAATGAATGACAAACTAATCGCCTGAATAAACGAAGAATTGCAGTTAAATTACAAAGAGATCTCTTTCTGGCTTAAATGTTCAAAATGTAAGAATCCAAAAATTCCAATCAGATATCGATTCAAAGCGCGTAACAGTTGATTGCGCTATAGAAATCCATTGATATGGAATTTGGAATATCTAGGAATGGATGTCTATTATTCGGTTTCGTAAGTCAGTGAATGTATGAAGAGGAGTTATTTTTGCCGATTTCATTCCCAAAATTGAGTTACACTCACTTATCGCACTTGAGAACAGGAAAATATTCAATATTCAATCAATTTTTTGTCTACTTTTTGTCTGGATTTTGAGGCCATACGCTTACATTTTTACATTGATAACAATGTTTCGAATCATTTTACACATGTATAGAATATTTCCTGTTTATTATTATTCCATTTGCACAGCAGGTTCGTGTCACTGTATCACAGCATTTGATTATATCGAAATAGACAATGAAAATACATATGCAAAGCTCATTCCATAGCATCGTCAGTGACGATTCGTAACACGTTTTCGGTTTCCAACTCTTTGCAAAAAAACAAAAAAAAAAACAAAACAAAAAAAAATCTTTTGAGTTTTATTTTATGGAAATTGAGCTTATTTTGAAAAAACTTTGTAGACTTTTCCAAAGCCGACCAAACACATTTGTTGAGACAGAATTCATGTTCGTTGATACCGAAGCGAGCTAGATATATGCATATAGTACAGTGTCTGCAGAATGGTATTTTTAAAGTTTTTGATTGGAATAAGAATTGCCATGAAGGCGCACAACAACCAATTCTTGAGCTCATCCTATTTATTTTCAATCACATACATTGTACATTGTTCTTTAGTATGACTGGTGGTATTAGTGTGTTTCGTGCAAACGGAAAGTGATTGAAAAACTTCGATTTTCCGTACGTAAGGGTCAGATCACAGTTCGCCAAAAAATCGAACTGACCAAAATAATTTTTCCCTTATTTTTAATCATATATTTTCAGCAAATTAATACTATTCAGCATTTCGTTTGTTGCAGTCTTACAAATACGGTTATGTATGAAAATGGAAGAAGTTTAGAGTGAACCGCCTTTGACTATTTTTTTAATTCCATTCAAATATTATCACAGTCATTTTCCAATGTTACGCTGACGCTAACGCAAACCAAAGATCACAACAAACAATGTTATTGTAATCAAACCCATTATTATGGTTTCGTGTCCATTTGATTTTCATCGTTATCATACATGTGTAATGTGTATGTGATTATCAAGGTTTAAAAGCAGAAAAACTATCAATTAAATTGCGTATCATGATTTCAAAAGGGTCAAATACAGACCCACTGGTTGCTTTGTTTTGTTCTTAGAAATTGAATCGAGATCGGCTATTGGAATACATAATTGAAGTGAATGTTAATACCGTGTGTTGGAAACATTTTGAACATCTAAAGGGATGACATTTTTGTTTAATGTTCCATATGTATTCGGTTTTGGGTGAATTCGAAATTTTCGGTTCTCGAAATAATGAAACGAACAGTTGAGGTTAACTTCTCATCCGAGTAAAAAGCATTCAGGCAAAACAGCACGTTCATTGTTACATCTGGATCTCTGTGTTGGGATGCTGAGTATGGGTGTCATTTCATGTTTTATCCAATAATGTCAAATCTCCTGGTTAGACATGATACCATTCCAAATGATGAGGAAATGACACACTGTTTTTATGCACCACAGGTGCATTACTATATTTGGTATAGTTTTTTTTCTTCTTACTTTCCGTCCCATTTTTGAACGACTTTTTGACTAACTTGTGGTGGTCGGATCGGGCTGAAACTATGGATCTATATGTTTCGGACGATTTTCTATCGATTGGCACAAAAAAAAAATTTTGAGAATTTTCCGACCAAAAAATTTTCCTGAGAGTTTTCCGACTAAAAATTTTTTCTGAAAATTTTCCGACCAAAAAATTTGAATGAGAACAATGATGTCGGCTAAATGTTGACGCAATGGCATCGATCGATCGCTTGTATGTGCCGGCCCTAGCTGTAGTTCGTATTCAGATGGATCACGACCAAGAATAATTATTGTGGCATACGCTAGGGCAAAAACACCACATGAAGTAAGATCACGTTATTATAAAAATTTGAAATCATATAATAAAAAAGTTTTTGTCAACTAATAGAGATCAATTTTAATTTTTTATGTACGGAAAAGCTAGTGTGGGACCGCCAACAATTTATTGAAAATCAATTCATTAGAACGGTTTTAAAACGGTTGCGGAATTTAACATTCTTGGCCTTTGAAAAGAAGATGCTGGACAACGCAGAATTCAGTTTTTTTGAAAGTTTCCCTCTTAAAAAAAACTGATACCCGCTCTTTTTTTATCAATTTTCGAACTTCAAATAAACCATTTGCCATGAATTTCAAATAATGTTTTTTTTTTTCGATTTACCATAGTGTTAAATTGACTTTATTAGATTCGATTCGATTATTTTCGAAAATTTTCGGAAGAAGGCAATTTTACACTATATAGAATTGATTTTTGGGTCTCGCCCCACAGTGCTAAAAATAATGATCTTTTTTGGTCGATTTTGCCCCGCAAAGTCTTGGCACCTTGGGAAAATGTTTAGCGCCTGTGAAACGAAATCCTGGTTACGCCACTGAAGCAAACAGATGCACACCACTACACATTACACATCCGAATTTTGTTGGACACCTCTTATAAAAAAGCAACGCAACATAGCCAACACTTCAGTCTACCCACAGTTGACTGTTTGGCTTGACACACTTTATTCGGATTTTCTATAAATTGAAATGAGACGGGACTTGATATTATTAATTTTAATGCTTGGAATTGGTAGGCATGAAATCTTTTTGTAAATATTCAAATAATGAAACTGAATAATATTATTCTGTGTCAATTTCAGCCTCGATTTCCAACTTATGTGAAGCAAGTAAATATGTTATTCAGCCGAATGTTAGGGTAAATAATATTTGTAATTTTTATACATAAATTGCCATTTTTCCCCAATTCCAATGGATTTAATGAACTTAATTAAACCTTAGGGCAATTGGTTCCAGGCGAGTCAAATTTGTCACGGAAATGGTATGAAATTGGCTTCAATTGAATCACAAGCAGATCATGACCAACTTGTAAAGGAAATAAAAGATTCGGGTACTTAACTTTAGTCAATATTTTTTCCGATTTCCGATCACATTATCGCAAGAACGTAGTGTGCGTAAAAAAAAATTGAAAGATCAGTAGGGCATGCTTTTTTCACGTTGGCCGCTGACTGTAACGCTTGAAGTGTTTAATTTTGATTTCGTGTTCAAAACAGGTTACGCTACAAGTGATCAATTCTGGACATCCGGTACACGTTTGGGACGCGAAGATGGAAAATTTTTTTGGATGGAAAGTGGTCGTCTTTTGAATTTTAGCAAATGGAGACCCGGTGAACCGAATAATCGAAACGAAATCGATGTGTGCATATTTGTCGATGCCCATAACGGATGGACTGATCATGGATGTAAATCAAAATTCGGGGTTATTTGCGAGTATTGGTTCTAGTTCAATGACAATGCTCCTTTCTGTAAATTTTTCCTGCTTGAAAATTCAAAATCCAATTTCAATTAAAGACAATTTCGTTCAACTGGAAAATCCAAATAGTATTTCTTATTTAAATCTATTTTTTGTTTTTTCCTTTTTTCGAATAAAATTATAAGGAATTCACTGGCAAAATTACAAACAATCTATGCGGCACAATCGCATCAAATAATGGAAAAAAACCGCAGCCGGGCGGTATATTTACGTTCTTCTTTTTGGTGGCGTTAATGCTTTGAGCTAATTTTTCGATTTCACTTTCATTGTAGGTAACATCGAATCGGGAATCTTTTTTCTTTGGCGAGACTTGACTGATGGCTGTCTGAGCCACAACACTCATTTTATCCCATAAAAATGTGAAATACTCCAATGCCAATTCTTGACAAAAAAATGCAATTATAACTAACGCTAGTAAAATCATTGCTGAAAATGAATTTTCATTCGAAATCACTTTCATTTGAATGAATTTCCGGCTCGAAATCTAATCCAACATAATTGTACTGCTGTTTTATGTTTCTCTTTTGTATTATTAAGATTAAGGTCGTTTGTTTGTTTTGCTTCATTTGATTAGAATAGTGGTGATAGTGGTCAATGCAAAGAAACATTGCGCACGAAACACAAAAATAAAACTAATATGAAATCATGATTCAATTATAACTTTATAAAATCACACATAATCACACTGTGTTTGCCATAGCTAGATGAGCTCAGACAGGCAGTCTAGCCCATGTGTAAATATACAATTATTATCAGTGACCGCGACCCAGAGGTCTTTTCGGTCCTATGATAGGACGACTAAACTCATTTCTCCATACTCAAGTCTGTGTACTAAACGAATGGACGGCCGTCTCAATGAGCACGTTCGGAGACTTTTTATTTTTATAGCTCATCATTCAAGTGACAGCTCTATTTCGTACATTAAAGGAATTCCTAACATTATTTGAATTGTGGAAACATATTACATAGTATGTGCATCTAGTGTTGCGCACTATGCCAGTATGCACAATACATATACATGTACGCCGCTATATTGCCATGGTACGCCCAACTACGCCCAATTATGCCCAAATATACGCACAGTGGCAAATTATTTCTCTCTTTCTAACTACCCCTTATTTGTATACGGAGCGAAACTCTCTCTCTCTCTCTCATTCTGCATTCGTGAATTATCATGTCCATGTGACATTTCATTTTCAAATTTATGTAGATTCAAGAAAGCAAAATGAAACAAAATATCGTATAAGCCTTTCAGAAGAGATCGATGATTCTATCAATTGGACTACATTCGATCAGTTTAAGGAAAAATCTTTCTCATTTTATGATGCAGTCTTCAATTCACCAGTAACGATAGATAATTGGATGGAGGGAATATGTGATTGTAAAGAATTTTATAAACAATACATGTGTCATCATATCATTGGAATTTCAATTCGATTGAAAGTAGTAACTGTTCCTTTAGAAGCGAAATCAATTCCAATCGGTGAAAAACGAAAGAGAGGCCGTCCAGCAAAATCGAAATCAGCTTTACAATACCAATGATCGAAAAAATATTATATTTACTGTTCAAATTCAATAGTTTACTTAGCAAAATATTAGTTTACTTGATACTTGTTTAACTTGACGAAAAATTAAATAACATATAATTGGATTAAACTGTTACCAATATAAATATTAATTAACTCAGCGTATTATTTGTTTAACTTAGCATTTAAATAGTACCCATTGAATTTAATTGTTGAAATCCAAAAAGATAAATAGATTTAATGATTATTTTAGAATTATTTTTAGTGATATTATTTCGGTTGGTTGTAGGTTGGTTACTAATGATGATTTTCGAAAACAGTCAACGTTTCGAAATTGAAATGTCACATGGACATGAGAATTCACGAATGCAGAATGAGAGAGAGAGAGTTTCGCTCCGTATACAAATAAGGGGAAGTTAGAAAGAGAGAAATAATTTGCCACTGTGCGTATATTTGGGCATACTTGGGCATACTATGGCAATATAGCGGCGTATGTGTGTATGTATTGTGCATATTACAATACTAGGCGTAGTGCTCAATATTAGGATTTTTTTGAGATTTAATGGGATTTTATCAGGATCTGTCGGGATTTTATCAGGCTAAATGAAAATTATGAGGTTTTTTTTATGACCTTCCTAATTTGGAAGCCACCAGCTGTGCTCCACGGAGCCAAAATCAGGTTTTATGGTATATTTGGGCATACTTGGGCATACTATGGCAATATAGCGGCGTATGTGTGTATGTATTGTGCATATTACAATACTAGGCGTAGTGCTCAATATTAGGATTTTTTTGAGATTTAATGGGATTTTATCAGGATCTGTCGGGATTTTATCAGGCTAAATGAAAATTATGAGGTTTTTTTATGACCTTCCTAATTTGGAAGCCACCAGCTGTGCTCCACGGAGCCAAAATCAGGTTTTATGGATTTTAAGGGATTCTATGAGATTTCAACTTTTTAATTTTTTCCAAATTTCTCAAAATTTTCAAAAAAAATAATTTTAATTCGGATCGATTAGAAACGATGAGTTTTTGATAACACTCTAAAGTTTGGTACGACCTGTGGTGCATATTTTTGAACTCGATATTCTGCTTGCTTTTTTCTTCTTTTCTATTCGATTGCTTTTGGTTACAATGATTGTGCACAATTTTTCCCCCTCTTTTTGCAATTTATGCACTCGTGCATGACAAATATTCCAGCGCTGTTACCGCAAATATTTATTGACCGAAATATTGAATAAAAATAGTTGCGATGACTTTTATTGGCCACATGAATCGAACGATTATTTATTCGGAAATTCACGATAATCACATAAATATCAATTGGCTGGCATTTCAGTCGGAGCTTTGACGGAAACTTAGGAAACGAAATTGACAAGAAGTCAAAACGAAACTCTTACTATTCGATTTGATCTAGGGGCATATATGTCAGCGAGTACTTGCAATTCTCTACGATTTTCCGCAAATCCTTGCAATTTGCTACGATTCTCCACGATTCCACAGATACAGCGAATACGACAAGTTTGAGATGAGTCTTTATGACTTTCCACGATTCGATGCACTTATCTGCATATCTAAATATAATATTTGACAGTTCGAGAGAGTACATAAACGTTTCAATGAATGTTGAAAATTCCGTGCAACAGACAAGTTCAACAATCTTCTTTTCCATGTATGAACTATTTTTGGTGAAATTAATGAGAATTCACAGATTCATTTGCCCTCGATTTGCCGCCCGGACATTTTTAAATGATTTCTCCAAATTTTTCTCACTATCGTAACGAACTGTGCTGCTACATAGACACACGAACGCAGGCACAAATCACAAATTCATGCGCATGTTCACCATTTGTACGATTTTTTACGATTCCCTACGAGTCTGTGCAAGTCTTAGACACACCAGCCCGAATCGAACTTAATGGTTTTTTTTTGGTTGATTTTAATTTAATTTTTTTAAATATAATTTTTTCTGCCACCACAAATTATATGCAATGTCATTGGTCGGTGAACCGTGTAAGCATATATTATGAAAAATAATGTTGGTAATTATTATTATTAAATATTATTTACATTTCATTCAGCCACATGGGTAGCAAATAGCTTTAACGGATATAGGTTGATGCGAATAGACCGGATGGAAAGGTCATTTATATGCTTGATGACACATAAAAACATCGATGTAATTTTTGCCCGATTGAACCAAAAAAAAAAAAAATAAACAAAACAAAAGCAACACTGCAACAGGATTTCAGATATAAGTTTGAAATCCATTTAAATTACTTTGGTCATAACCATCAACATCCTATCTTGCTTCAATGACCACATTCATACAATACAAATCAAATGTTATTATTGTTTTTCTGTTGAAAGCTCATTTATGGTTAAATTAATTACAGTTGTGATTTGCGTTCGATTTCCGTAAATGATTTTTTCGATTCACCGATTTTTTGTTCAATGTAGTCATTCATTATTATTATTCAATTCAATATACAGTGAATTCCAAAATTAGGGACCGATCGTGCACCTCTATATTACTGTGTATTATTCGGCTGACATTGATGGTACATATGGCTAATCAAAAGAATTGAGCTCCTATTGAATATGCTGACATTGATCATATTAGAAGTTATTGCAAATGAAATGAATATTTTTAATCACATTTATCATTTTGATTTTTTTTACCTTGGATTTTTAATTGTTGAAAAACTGGGACACCCTTATAATATGTACGCATTTACGGTCAATGTTTTGATATATAGGTATTATTATTGATCCAGATAGGTAAAAATCATTTCAAAAATGGCAAAACAGAGGAGAGAAAAACTGAATTTATGCATATATCTTGTTCATTTGATTGGATTGATTTTCAGTTGAACAGGTTCTTCTTCAGAACCCGCCAGTTGTATGTGTTTACACGCAACGAACTAGTGTAAATCAAAAAAGAAAAAATGAAAAAAAAGAGAGGATAGTGCATTTGAGTTTGCTGCATTTGATTTATCTCCTTCACATTGATTCAATTACCATAAAACTGTAATATTATATACATTTGGTTCTAGTCGCGGCATTGTTATAATAACTTATACATTATTTATTATTGTATCTGAAATGTATTCATTTTACCTTGCATTGGCATTGCAATATTCAATATTTTCATTGTTGATAAAAATTCCATTTTGTTTCGATTCTGTTTCTAATGATCGATGGAATTGAACAGCATAAAAAGTAAGCCCATTACGGAAAATCATTCAAATTTCTATTTTATACTCTGTACAAGGTTTGCCATTAAAATGCACACACACACACACACACATCCACACTAGACAGTTCCAAATATCAAAATTGAACTCCATCGCATGGTTTAGCTGATTGAGGCCATAATCAGGCAACTTTTGATAATTTAATTTCAAACAGTCTAATGCATACCGTTCGGATCCAAATTTCCATAACGTTTGCTTATTGCTGATATGAACAATTAACCAAATGGTAATACCGTCTTCCGAATTATTATATTTATCATGACTCATCAGACAACGAAATGTGTTGAATGTTCAAAATGATGAAATCGATTCGATTATAAATATTATTCCATGTTTGAAATTAAAGTGAAAATTGGATAAATTGGTGGTGTAGATCGATTAAACTCACTCAAATGGAATATGTGCTAAATGATTCACAAACACACAAAAACATCATATTAATTCATTTGATTGGCGCACAAAGTGTAGCAAATTTCAAATGCACTTTCAGTCCACACATATTCATCATGAATACTGTATACTACTGTACTGTGTCTACAATGTCTACTATGCATATTCCAGCCGGGAAAATGATAAGTGCCTTGAATCGATAATTTAATAATAATTAATTTGCGATTCGAATCCACTCACAACTCACAACTAGCCAACAATTTCCATTAATCTGTTCGGTTTTTCATTCTCTGTTCTCTTTATTTTTTTTTTTTTTTCTTTCGTTTAGACACTTGAATGAAATAAAATGACAGACAAACCACACCATTCACACACACTACACACCATCCACATTCACAATAATGGAATCGCTTTTAGGCTCAATCAGCATTCATACCAAATACGAATGCTGTTTTGCGAAAAAAGCCCAATCATTCTAATGTACCTTTGATTTTTTCTTTTTCTCTTCCCCCGATTGTTTCAATGATTTTGTGTATGAAAAGAAGCTTTTTGTGGATTAGTATTAACTCATGCCTCAATATTGTTTTGACAGTTGAAATAACATTTTTCCTTGATCATATTTGACATTTTTTTCGTTTTGTCTTTGAAAAGTTTGTTGTATAAGCTTATGTTCGATGTTTCTTGAACAATTTTTGATATCTTACTTTTTCACAAATTGAATTAATGAAACAGTTAGAGAACCATTACGGGAAACCCGATTGAACTTGGTTTTTTCTAATGTTCGAAGGAAAAATCAACAACAAATAAAATGCAACAAACATTTTTTGTCGTTGAATACCGTCTTATCACTAATAGTCTAATCTAATGACGTTATTATTGCCACATCTTTTACTTAAGGAATAAAAAAAACATCGCTGAATGTCAAACCTGTTTAATATTGAACAAACATCGTTTTGGGACATAATAATAATCTGTTTACTGTTTTTTTTTTTTTTACAATGGAAATATGCTTGTGCTTACATTATACGATGTTCAATCGAAATATCGGCTTAGGTTTTTTTGGTAAAAAGTTTTGTTTGATGCGTAATAAGATTTCGAAGAATCTGGTCGCCATTCTCATAAATGAGCAATAAAATCAATAATATAAAACGAATACATTTGGATCAAATAAAAGCCTCAAATTTGAATGTCAGGAGAAAAATAGGAATTTATTTGCCATCTTTTGATGATTTTGGATTTTGAATCTATAAAAGCAGTTTTATGGTAATTCGTGTTGGTCAGGAAAATATTGTACAATATATTATGGATTTAATTCTAACCTAACCGAAAAGCCTCAGGTAACGGCATCTTTTTCAAATCAATCAAATGGAATTTGTTTTCCATTTATCCGTTTATACAATCTACGTGTGCTATTTTTGAGAGGCAGGGGGGGGGGGGGGCATTATAAAACACTTGAGTAGCCAAAGAGCTCGAGATAAACGTCGTCATTCAAGATAAGGTAAGATTTGCTTTACAATATTTAGTTTGGTGTCTGCCGTTCATTGGTTATTATGATTATTATTTTGCCCAAGAAATTTTTACATATACGATTATTATTATTATGCTAAAAACATACACACAAACACATTAAATTGCGTACAATGAGCGACTATGAAACTTTTGAAACATAAACATTGGCCTCGAGATAAAACGACATCACTATAATCTATACTATGTAGCATCGGATACAACTGAAAATATAAATTTTGTACCTTTGAATGTACAATACTTTTAGGGATGATGATTCAAACCTCAAACACACACACACACACACACAAACTTAAAACTGGTGCATTAAAAGCCAATGCACATGATATTTGGTATTCGGTATATTAATATTTAAAATTCATTTTCTGCAAATGGTATTTATTTTGAATTCCAAAAATATTTCAATTGACCAGCAATTATTTTGTTATTATGACGAAATGCATATTCATTGCTGAATAAAATATAACGATATCAGCTAAAATCATGAAATGCACTGCCAAATGTCACTTTCTTCCATAGTTTCATCTCATTTCATTGCATTATTTTGTGCATTGTGCATTTTAAATGGATTGGTTGTTATTACGATTGCTGACTAATTTTCAATATATTTTTCGGCCGCAAACATATTTATCGATAGCCGATGAAAACGTTGGCAAATATTTGAATGTTTGTTAAATTGTGATACACCAACGACATGCACGCAAAATGAATAAATGCCAAATTCAATAGTAAACCCTTGTAAATCTATTCAGGCAAAAAAACATCTGAAAAAAAGGACGAAAATCTCTCAACGATTTTTGAATTAAAAATACATGACTGACCTGGGCTTCTGTAAAGTACACCACACTCAAAAGGGCAGTGTCTAGATGTGATTTCTTTTCCCCAATGGCGTCATAAGTGAATTTTAGTGAAAAACAGCCTCTATGTCTTGACTGAAGCCCACGGCTGTCATATGTGAATTTTCAATCGCCACTGATAACAATATCAAATCCATTTCATTCATTTTTTGGGTACTTTTTTATGTTTCGCTTCTTCTCGAAATGACAAAGACTTCCAATTTTCGACTTATTGCTCGGTCCGATTTGAAATTATATTTGTTGATTTCATTTTTTGTCTTGTACATTTTTTTGGCTTGTAGCGGAATTTCGCTTTGACATCATAATGTTTCGAGGCCTTCCAAATAGATTTTGAAAAAAAAAAAAAAACGCGATACAATGATATCCAAATGGAAAACACCAATATGATGTTATCACACTTTTAATGCAATTTTCAAATGAAATTTTTCCAATGTTTCGCTTGATTTCATGCACACTGAAAGGCAAACGGAAAATGTTTCAAAATACATGAAAAAGTCCGAACCGTACGATTTAAAATTGGCATTAGCACAAATGCATTATGGAAATTTTTCCTTTTTTCCTTTTTTGTTTGTTTCAAAAGTGCCGACCACTAAGTAACTTCAGATTATGGCGTCGACACACTTTCATTCGGAAATTTGAATAACATGGGCCTGAAAAAAACTCATCCCATTTTGGTTGAAATCTGAAATCTTCAATTGAATTTAAATTTTGAATAAATATTGATGAGACTTTGTTGCCACAACCGCACCATTCTAAGCCGAAAGACGAATCACTAATCGATTCTAGTTCAACTTTTATCATAGATTCCGAAACTAAAACGATATATCAAATGACATCCATGAATTGCGGTGAATTGAGTTTTTATGATTATGATTGGAAAATGTACAATTGTGTACAGTTGTGTGGTTTATTATTCAACAGTAAAAATGTGAAATTGGAAATGAATATACATCTGCTTTCGCCGTTGGCCATTGATGTCACCCTGGCGTAAAATTTCTCGTCATATACAAACAACACGTGACATGCTTTTCGTAAGGCCTTTATCGATTCCCATTTTTCATTTAAGTGGTTTTTTTTTCTTTTGGATGTTGGTTTTGTCATTTGTTTGACTGTATTTCTAGTGGTGGTGGTGGTGAAAGCCGTTCGTCGTGGACTTATTTCCTTTTTTTGTTATTTTTGTTTTGCTGGTACATATATCATATTCATTTCTATTGTTGTTGATTGTTCATTGTCGTTCACTCAAACATCCATCCACTAAATTTTGTGTGTAAAAAGCATGCGAAGATTTCCGGTTTGTGGATTCCAGAATGTTTTGCGGCTTAACATTAAGCCATCAAATCATAAAAATAAATGCCACTTTACTTTGAGTGGTTTCCCCGACTTTTTGATCACAGTTAAATCAAATTGTTTTGTATAATTATTATTACACTCCCGCCGGAAAGTTTGGAGCACCCAAGGAAAAACGTATTTTTTGTAATTTGTTCGTCATTTTCATGTGGTTTCAAA
Organism: Mayetiola destructor; assembly: GCA_000149185.1. Classification (NCBI taxonomy): domain Eukaryota; kingdom Metazoa; phylum Arthropoda; class Insecta; order Diptera; family Cecidomyiidae; genus Mayetiola; species Mayetiola destructor. Next base: position 80,758 of record GL501988.1, read on the forward strand.
CCTTCTTGGTATGAGAGGGAAGGCTACTCAAATACTTTTCACATGATGTTATAAAATCAAAAACCAAACTTTCTGTCGGAGGTGAATGTATCATCTTCACAGTGATTCCCATTCAGTTTCCCATTTTTCGCTGCAGAGAATTCGGTTTTTGTTATTACATTTATGGCACATTTTTCGCCATACGCGAAAATTATGCGGTAATTTTTGAGGAAAACTGCTCGAATAGAGCAAATCTGGAATGTGTAGATTTTAGAATTAGAATTAGAGAATATGGATCCTCCGTTTGTCCCGGGGCTACAACCTGCAACTAAATGTATACAAATAAGATATTTTCACCACAGTAAAACAAATGACTTTTGCACGTGTCATTCGCAATGTTAATTTGCCTGACATTACAATTTCTAATTTACAAAATGAACCCTGAAAACGCAACAATACACCATGTCAAAAATTTGAAATCATCATTATAATTATTTATATTGGGAAGAAAATCCCCTTAAATGACTCGAGTCTCTCTATCTTTCAGCACAAGGTTCACATGTTAACATCCGTCTCAAATTCAATCATAATAAATTTCGTTGTAGTCATTTGTCCTGTGTTAAACGGTTTGTTGAAATTCGAATATATACAGGGTGTCCCAGAAATACACGGCAAATACGAACGGTCGATCCAATCGTTATGGTTTCTATGAAAAGGTCCCTTTATTTTTCGATTCTGAACACTTTCTTAGAACATTTCATGGGCCTATCTCTACTCCTTCATACACCTCCCATACGAAAGTTGACTTTTTGAAATGTCTAAAACTGCAAAAATTCAACTTTAGGCATTTTTTTTAGTTTAGATAATTGCTTTTGTTATCTATCTGACTATGTATTTATGAAAGAAGCATCCAATACCAGCATTTTGAGTGCTACAGATATTGGCTACTTCTTCAGATTGAAGCTTACCTTTCAATCAACCCATAGACGAACAAAATCGGTTCAGTGTCTCAAAAGTTAGGTATCAAGAGTAAATTTGGAAAGGAGGGTTAAAGAGGGCGTCAGTACCTTTCATTTGCGCTATATCTGACCTTTCTACAATGAAAAATGCGCTCACAATCTTAAATTCTTTAATGGCTTCCAGCCCAAAAAAATGGAGGTCCAAAAAAACTTTGAAGGCCGATTTCTCGAAAAAGTTGTTTGAAACGAAAAAAAATTTATCTTACATGTTTTGTTCGTATGGACTCCAGGAACACGTACACGGAATATTGCCATGTATTTCTGGGACACCCTGTATATTCTTCCATCTTTCACCGGCACTTGAAATTTTGATATGAATTAAATGAACCAAATCGTATTTTATTTTCCATGATTATGATTTTTATTCTAATTTTTTGGCCTCGCGTTCTTATATTGAGCTAACAAAATGTGAAAAAATGAATTCATGGAATTGAGTGTGACCAACCATAGGTCGCAGCAAGACTGTTTAAATTGGAAAAATATGGAAATTAATGAAAAAAAAAACATTTTACAATGTACGGGCTGGCATTCTGCAGCAGTTCTAGATACATTTTTGTTGTTAATGTAAATACCTTGAACTGAAAATGACGAAAATTGTGAAAAATAACTAAAACATATACTTTGAGTGTATGATATTTGAATTTGTTGCTATTGCTATTAAGTTCAGTGTTTAGTACAAATTCAGCAATCACAATATAATTATTATCTGCTATCAAAACTATTGAATAAAATTGAAAAGCATTCGATAATTCTTTTGATGTCCAAAAATATCTCAGTTTCGATGTTCGATGTTTGATGACATCGAGAAAAATTGAAGGCGTTCAACTTGATTTTGTGATTTTGGCTTTGATGTAAAAAAAAAATCATTTTTCAATAAAATTTTATCATCTTCAATTCAATTATTCAGAATAGCCATTTTAGCCATCACTGCCATTGACCATTTGGCCGCTATTAATCGAAATGATCTGCAATAATAATAAATCAAGCAAAATGAAAGTGATCTCAATTAAACATTAAACATTTAAGGTCGAACAAATTGAAATGTCTTTAGCTTTATGTTTTTTACACTTTATGCTGTATATAAATGATAAAGTATCAAAATAAATTTGTATTTTCCGATGTTAACATCTTTGATTAAGTGAAATCAGAATGAGCAAAAAAATGAAAGGACAATAAATTGAATAATGCAAAAAATTAAAGAAGAAGAAAAAGCGACAGAGAAGAAGGAACGAATGAATTCTACTACAGTTTTGAGCTCATCCAATTTGAGTGAGTTCAGGGTTCCTGGGCTTCTGTTGAAAAATTAATGCGCTCTTTGCTGTAAACAAGTTTTAAAACCGCAAAATGTAATTCAAAATGGATTAATTCAACGACATTATGATCTGTTTGAACAATTTCATGCTCGCAATTTGGAAAAAATGATTCATTTTCGTAAATAGCATATTATTTGAATTTCTATCAATTTTATGAACCATTAATAGAGGATATGCAGTGCATATATGCAGCAAGCAATCCTTAAAATGTTTGTGACATTTTATGCCTTTGAAATATCACTAATGAGCACACTACGCAATACGCACATAAACATTGAGTACATTCGTACTTTATTTAAGGTAGCGTTGATATTTGAGTGGAGCCACACCATAATAACTACGTACTTCATGGGCCAAAGCCTTAATAATTATTACATATCGTCGACGCAAAATTCAATAGCCTGCCGGCTAATGTATAAAATGGCAACTGGGTCGTTGAATAGCATCATTCTATTTTTGTTATTGGAACTGAAAACAAACAAGTTCTGTTCAATTATTCAAAGTAAAACATTAAAAAGAAGATTTCCTAAACTAATTTCTTTATCGACAACAATTTCTGCAAATTTTCGCTCGTTTTTTCTGCAATAAGTGTTCAATGTAAGTAGAATATTCAAGTTTTTCGTCGGTTTTTCCCTATGGTGAAAAATAAAATTATTATTTTCTTTATGTTATTTCTTTCTGAATAAAAAAAACAGATGCCAATCATCAAGTTAAAATCATCAAACGATGAAATTTTCAAAACCGATGTTCAAGCTTTAAAATGTTTGGGCACAATCAATACCATGTTGGAGTTTTTCGGTTCGGACGATGAAAAAGATCCATTAGTCTCATTGCCAAACGTAAATTCGGACGCTTTGCGTCGCATCCTTCAATGGGCAAACCATCACAAAGATTATCCTGAACCAGCCGAAAATGATGAAACCGAAAAAATACGTACCGATGACATTTCAATATGGGACACGAACTTTTTCAAAGTCGATCAACCAACATTGTGCAATTTGATTTCGGCTGCGAATTATTTGGACATCAAATGTTTGATGAATGCAGCGTGTAAAACGCTTGCCAATATGTTCATAAAAAATACTCCAAGAGAAATTCGTAAAACTTTCAACGCCGAGAACACACCGACTTAAGACTTCCAAGTTCGCAACGACAACGAATAATGGATCAATTTCCATTATTATCATATGATTAATGTTGATAAAAAAAAAAGGCAACAAAAACAGCCGACATTAACATTGATTAGATGTAAACTTAAATTGCTGCTCCGCAATTGAAAAAATTGGTCAAAAGATAAAATTTCAATAAAAAAAAAAAAATACAAAACAAAAAGAAATTGAATTCAATTGTTTCATTCATTTAGCGAAAAACGACAAAAATTTCAGTTTTCGTATTTGTTTTGTCCAGTGTATGCGTTTAGCTATTAAAATAATGAAGAGCATGAAAAGCAACGATGACAAATGGCATTTTCCAATTCCAATACTTATTGTGCTCATAATCGGATGGCGAAAAAATTCAAATGAAAAAAAAAGATGAAAATTGCGATGACAATAGTAAATAAATGATGCAATTAGTAAATTTAACGGAATATAATAAAGTGGTCTTAAAAATGATATAATTAAATGGATCCCTTTCTTCATCAAGTATTCATGAAATATGAGATATGAATTATCACAGAGTGAGAACCATAAGATTTTTTTTTTTTTGCTCTTACAACTTTAGAGTAAATGAAGAAATGGGAAGCTGTTAGTTGTGTAAACACAACCATAATTATGAGACATATGATTTTCATGATTTTCCAACTCTCCATTTAATCATTTTTATTATTTTCGTAGCTGGTTTAACTTTTTATATTTTATGTATGCAAAAGCATTATTATTATTATTAATCCATCAAGCAAAACACATAAAAGTCCCAAATTGCAACTTTGTTGGGGAAATTCGTTTTTCATTCATTTCGCATGAATGTGTTTGTTATATGTATAACCGGAAAGTGGTTACTAACTTCGCTGGTTTAATGGTTTGCCAACCAACCAAAGAGCGATAGAACGTAAAAAGATTCCATATTTTAATCGGAATGAAAAGAATCGGCCCACTTGCCCGAATTAAATTGACGCTCCAAAAATTGAAAGAAGGAGAAAAAAAAGTGATAGCAGAAAGCAGAGTGTGGAAATAGCATATTGCTTATTATTATTATTATTATTATTATTATTATTATTATTATTATTATTATTAGCGAACATAAACACAGTATATAAATTGATTGATTGATGCTCCACACTCCAAGCACAGGAACGATGAAGGGAGCTTTATATGATATTTTTCATAAAATAAAAATGCTATTATGTATATTGGCATGGCATTGGTGCAATGTGCAATAACCAAGCACCAAAAGTAACAATATGGTGTGGTAAATTTAATGGACGTAATAATAACAAAATTTGTAATATAATTTATTTATCAATGTCAAACGCTTCATCTGTGTTAAGTCGAATATCGAACATACGATCAACGATTTTTGCTTAGGTTTTTTTTTCCTTCATCTAGGATCAATATTTTAATCCATATAATAAATATGTATAATGTATAATGAACATATTCTATAAAATGTGTCCACATCAATGCTAAATATAAAAATACATATTTTCATTTGCTTTTGCATACGAAAATGTGTTCGAATAAGATAAAAGAAAAAAAAATGGAATCCTAAGCTTTTCATTTGTGCAAATCGGATAATCCGTGTGAGCTGAATACATTCTTATTTCCATGAATTAGAATATAACGTTAAAATACATTTGCTGCAATCAAATATATTATACAATGTGGACCATTACCACGGATATAGATTTTATGATTCGAACCCACTGAACTGATGCCATTAATAATTTAATTCCTCGTTAAAATAATGATAATAATAAAATAAGTGTATTGATATTTTTGGATTAGAGGATGAACTGTGTCGAAAAATGACACATCACAAATGTGTCACATTTTAGCGTTATCATTCTGAGTGTTTTGAACATATTATGCGTGAATTTCTTTTTTTTATTCGGCATGAAATTATATGTACTTTTAAATACGATTCAGAAAGTCAGCAAACTTTTCGCAACGAGCTATGGATTATAGCTGCCAAATGTTCATTTAGAAGAAAATGTTGAGAAATCAAATTTTTGATGATATTAAATTGTGAATGTGTTGCACTGGAAATGAACGAACGGGTGAACGGATTTCGGCTTAAATGATCGAAAAAAACGTTGAATTACCATTAGAAACACAGACTGAACCGAATAAAATTTATTATAAAATGTAATCCAGCACATATCCAAGGTGACATACATTTGTTGAACAACAAAAAACCGATTCAAATCAATGGAGTACAATATTTCCTAAAATGAAGCTTATCCATTCGACATTGGCATGTTTTTCATAGCACAATGATCGAGCCAATTGAGTGAATTAAAGGGAAAAAAGAATGAATCTATCTTCAGACGAATTATTTCATAATGTTACATAAATCTTCAATAATAATAGTCGATATGTTACGAGATATACGGTATACGGTATACGGTACTATGGTCTATTCAATATCTCACTTGACTATCGCTATCGCAACCTCATTCCGATCCGACGAAAGAAGGGGAAAAATTGTATTTTTCGCCAGCAATTACTTCCGAACAATAAAATACGAATTGTGAAATGGAGAAGAAGAACAAGAAGAAGAAAAAAAATATGAGGAAATAAGACGAGATGCTCCAATAATAACAATCAAAAATTGCTTTTTCTGTGTGAAAATTGAAATCATGAAAAAAATAATAATGTATGTGATATTCTTTTTGAGGTGTGTAAAAAATGGAATCTAATGCATTTAACTTATCACGATATGACACAATGGTGTGTTCCCCAAAAGGACCAAAATATCTCATGCAAATTGAGCCAAATCAAAAAGCAAAGTTTTTCCATTTTATTTTTCAGTCATATATTCTTTTTGTTTTCTTTCTATTTGTTGTTGTTGTTGTTGTTGTTGGCTCTTCTTGCATTTTCATTTTTGTCTCACTGTTATCTTCATTCTCGAATACGTTGAATCGTCCAAGACGTTATCGTACGTTGGTAGCTCAGCTCCTAGGGCGTTCCATTTTCATCTCTTTATCAATTGGATAGATATTTCAATTTGCAACGATGCTTGCATATTTTCAATATACCCGTCATCAGGCAGCAAATGAATACATAAATCCGGAAGTGAATTCACAAATTCAGATTTGGTTTCCGTATATATGTTTAATGTTAAATTTTTCAAAAACATTTCATTTGTTGCTCAAAAGTAGTTAGTTAGTATGTTTGGCAAATGAAACCAAACATACTAACACACAAAGAGAATGCAAAAAAAAACACACACACAAACTGGAACACAATTGAAACAGAGAGAAAATGTTGTGTGCTTGCGAATGGAACGTACGAAAACAGACACAACGGCGTTGATTTCAATATTTATAAGTGAGATGATGCGTTTTGAGTGATTGTAATGAGTCAGAGAGATGAATTTTATTCTTAAAAAAGATTGCAATTCATATCAATATTTTTTGGTAAAACTGGTGCACTTTTATTTAGGATTCCGATTTTGTTGTGCACTTACACAAACACAGATGATAATTTTCCATTTTCTGCATGCAATAGGAGGAAAAAAAAATATATTTTATTTAATGCAATTATCACTTTAATTTAAACCACTTGCGTCCGTTATTATTCCTCTATCATTCTGGCTACATATTTTGTTCGACCGCTATTTTTTTTTTGTTTTTTCTTCTGTTTTTTTGTTTTAATTTTTAATGGCTTTGAAACTTTCCACCACTTTTTGTTTGGTGAGGAACCAGAAGCGAAATATTTTTTTTTTTGTTTCGGTCTTGTTTTACGCAATGGTTAACCGATTGATTGGTTTTGCTTCGATTTCAGTATAAGGATCCTTGATGGAAATTATTAACGAATATTTCTAGAAAAACAAAAAAAAAATGAATGTGAATTGTTTGCATCATTCAATGGCTAAAATCGAATGATTAAAATCACCTGAATGGTATCAGTTAATTTTGTTGAGTGCTTTATAAACGAAGACTGGTTGAAAAAACACTTGAAAATAAAGTTTTATAGAAAGTTTCATCGGTGAGTCTGTGTATAATTTTGATTGCTGGTTTTTTTAGTTTTTTTTTTTGGTATCAAACAGAGATGAGGAACCCGGAACGTAGGAAACTTAATTCACACAATTTGTATTTTTGCGTTTCGCATGTTTCAATTCAATATTAAATTATGAATGCATACAATGAAACTTTTTGCTGATTTTCATTTATTTTCCTTCAAGTCAACAATCAACACATTTACACTGTAATTGTGTTTTCGTTGCGCATTGTAATGCGGTTAATGATTTTTTTTTCGGTTACGGTTTCTTTTTTGATTGACTATGGGTGTTAAAAAATAACAACAATAATAATTCGGGGGAGAAAAAAACGGAAAAAATCCATAGTCAAATCTTTTTGTTTTTTCTTTTTGTTTTTCTCATTTTTCTATTTTTTCCATCGAAAAGCTACAAAATTTATTCTGATTTTGGTATTTCGTATTTTCTTATTGGATTTTATTATTCAGTAATCTTTCATATTTTGTTTGCTCTCAAACATAAATGATAATAATAATTTTGTTGCCGTTTTTCATTTCCATTTCATTTGTTTGTGATTATAATAAAATAGATTCGTTTTTTGTGTATCCATCATGCAAAATGAGAACTCTCGATTCGTTATTATCGAAAGTGACCTTTCACAAGAGATTATTTTATGTTGTTCGGGTGTTGACTGCATAACGGGCATTTCTTCGAAATAGAGAAATAGAGCATGTGCTGGCATGACAACAAATTGAATATGCGATTGATGTCAAATATGCGATTCGTTTGAATCCAAAGATTTAACTTGATTGCTCGTTACATTTGTTGATGCTGTCAACGTCTTTATTTCTTGTATTATCGTGTTGAGTATAATCGCGATCGAATTTTTCAAATCGTTTGTTTGTGTTTTTTCTTGTTGTTCTTCACATTGTTCAATTTTAATCGAAACAATGTCAATTAAAACCAATTGTTTCTTATCACTTTTTTACGTTTTCACAAATATTGAAGTTAAAAAAACAAAATAACAGTTATGTATTAGCACTCAGCAGCTGACAACTTCAACTGTATGCATTCAATGCACAATGACTCAATTTTGCTATTGATACTTTGCTTAGTGTATAATGAAATAATGAAACGATGCAGAAAGCGTACGCCTCACCAATTTTTCGAGGGCATTTTAATAACAAGACGTACACGATTAACACTTTTCTGAAATGGTTTTATTAGAGGGCGGCATCGTTTTTTCAAAAAAAAAAAAAAAAAATATTGCCCTTCAAACATTAGAAATTCTGTGCAACTATCTTACACTCAACAAACACTCTGCTTGACGATTCAATGTCTAAAATGTTCTTCGAATCTGTATGGACTATATACTTTTTGATCAAAATCAGACAAACTACCGATTCTTTTCTTAAAAGGTTAAAGGGAGAATGAACGGCTTTGAGATTTAGAACAGACTTTGCCGCCACTGGCAATAATTTTTTATGAGGTCTTATATCTTATGCTTCCAAAATCAATCATTGTGAGAGCTTCCTCTATGCGATACACGATAAAGAAATAGCAACAATAGCAACAACAACGACACCCAAAACCAACAACCTTCTCAACATCAAACGAGATTGGATATTTTCAATTTCATAAATTGAAATATTTTCATTCAAGTTGAAAACAAATTATGTTCAGTTTTATCATCAACAACAGCGAAAAACTAAAAAGTTTTACCGAAAATGAACACACACACACAAAATAATTTTAAAATTAAAAGCTTTCTAAATATGCGCAAAATACGTAGAATGTGCTGAAGAAAAAATAAATCATCGACGAAATGTTGCTTTCTATGCCTTCTGTTAATCCATTGTTTCGTTTCGCTCCATTGAGGAGCCTTTGAAAACATTCTGAGCATGAACATTAGAACATGATATCAAAGCATATTTCTCATCCCTTTGTTTTTCGCCTTTTTGCACATAATTAATCATTTTGGAGACCTTTGCAAACCATGCGGAAGCTATTGATTAATCGTAATGATCAATCCGACCCGTTCTGATATGCATTATGCATAACTGCCCTATTCAACTAACACTTATAAATAATTATTATTCTGGCGCCAATGCTGACAACGACTCTGAATCGAAGTGATAGTTTTATGCAATAATAATAATAATAATAATAAGAAGAAGAAACCTTGTTAGTTACATAAAATGTAAATCTCATAGAAATCCCTCTTAAATAAATTTTTTGAATCGGCCATTTTAGAACTTTGCGATTTTAGAACTTTGCGATTTCGTTCTGTGTTCAGGTTTATGTGATTTCTGTTTCCGTCCACCGTTCATATGTTATGTGTGTTGAGCGGCATTTCGGTAGTACATTCCGGTTTTGCCCCAAAAAATAATTACTAATTTTCATTATTGAATTTGCTCGATCGTCGATTGGATGACTATTGACCATACCAACGATTATTATTTATTCGAATTCAATGATAATCGAATGCAAAACCACGTGCTCACGTATCCTTATCGTACGATGAGTGATTCCAAAAATGAATGAGAAAAACGAAACGCAACATTTACACGCCAAATTCTTCAGCTTGACTTTGGTTTGGATAAACAATTTTCGTTTTAAACATGTGGCACACATGGTAAGTATTTGATGACTGCCATCAAATAAAAACTAAATTGGTGATTCATTTCCGTAAATTACACTGTGTGACACATTTCAGGCGAATC
>GL501988.1:96175-115140 GCA_000149185.1 Mayetiola destructor
TTTCTTTTTTGTTTATCCTCACGGAATCAACGAATACAAATGATAATTTTATTAATTCAATTTTTGTTAATAATTTGGAAGATATTCAATAATATAATAATTCACGAACTCACTCATTTTTCTACATTTACCGAATGGCAAATCGATTTGCGAGAAACAAATGTATTGAACTCAAAGAAAATTGCCATCAATTAGATTTAATATTTGATAAAATTATTATTATTAATCAGCTCAAAGAAAATCTATTACTGTCTCCTTCCATTTTTCCATTTTTCCATTGATAATTTTAAGTTTTTTTGTGTTGTTTCGCTATTTTTTCATTTCGTCTTTTTGTTTAAATTTACAAATGGCTGTTAGTAGTGTTTGTTTGTTTGTTGGTTTTTTTTTTTGTTCATTGTTTTATGTTATTTATTAAAGATATTCATAATAATTCAATCGATTAGTTAATTTCATAACACAATAGTAATTAGGGAGCATCGCAATGCGATGTTTAAAATTCTTTGCTGACTTTGTTGTTTAGATGACTAATGCCATATCTTTTTTGCTCGGTAAATTCACTTTTTTACCCTGCCACAGTGAATTGTGTATGGTGAACGCATCGATGGTTACCGTTAGATGCTTTGTATGGATTTGTGAAAAGCATTTACCGCCAGAGTTATATCTGCAATGGAAAAACAAATCACAAATGGAAAATGAAGTTGATTTTTTCTGTATTTTAGTCTGGCCAGTTTCATTCAAAATGTCAAACGATAAAAATAATAATAATCGCATCTATTCACAAAATAACTTACTTGAAAAATTTATCGAACATAAATTCATCAACTTGACTTGGTCCGGTTCCATATAATTTCAATATCGATTCATTTTCTGGCCAATAGCTGTACAGGGCACGAAATTGGCATCCTGCATCACGAAACAATATCAGAAAATGTTTGGCATCGCTTCGATTGATTTTGTCGAGTACTTTTTGTTTTGAATCACGATTAACAACACCCGGAAATACACAATATTCGACAGCATTCAATATGATGCCACGATTCGATTTGGTCGTTGGTTGTTTGTACAATTTTGGACCTGTTTGAAATGTTTCAAAGAATTCAATTAAAATACGGTCATAGGTTGATTGGCTTAAGCATTATTATAATAGCAAAAAAAAAAAAAAAAATTGTATATTTCTTTTCGCGAATAAAAATTGATTATTATTGTTTAGCAGCGAGTCGATTGTTAGAATTGATTTAATATTTAAATATGAAGAGAAAACAAAAATTTGGTTAAAACTAAAATCGATCGATTAATTAGTTGGTGATCCCTGGGATTGTCTGTGAATTTCGTTTAATTGATTGGCGTGAAAATGCAAAAATTTTATGCTTTGTCTAGTGTTGTGTGCTCGCTATTTATCTTATAAACTATTTTTGTTTATTTATTAGATGGGTGATCGGTGAATGATCGATGCTCCAGTGTTTCATGAATTCAAATATGCAAAAAACTAAAAAATATCTTTAATTTCAGCAGATGATTTGTGAAAATCGAAAGGACATGGTTCATTTAAAGTATTCGGTGTGTGTGTGTGTGTGTGTTTGTATGTGCTCTTGTAACAAAGGTTTCAATGAGAAATGGCATGAAATTGTTGCCGGAAATCTATTTTGACTGATTGAATGAAACGAAAGGAAAACAAATTAAGGAGTTTCAAATCCACAAAAATCTAAATTGATTGTTAACAATTGGCCATGCAAAACGGTCGTTGCAAAATTCTAAACAAATTGCAATATAATAAGATTATGAATTATGCCACTGAAAGAGATTAAAATGACTCGTTGGACATTTTTTGTTTCTTTTTTCTTTTTTCCTTTTTTGAGACTGAAATTCGTGAATTAAGTGGGCAGTCGATGGAAAAAAAACCCTGTTTGTCGCAAATTATTAGACTCTTGAATCACATTTATCTAAAATCAAATATTTCGCTTGTTTGTTTTGATGATTGGATAATTATTTGTTTGTGCGTGTGGTTGTTGTGTAGGTATGTGTGTAGACTGTTGTAGAATGTTGTAGATATTGCGTTGGATTTACAAACCAGAATATTCCAGCATTGAGCTTGGTGTTGATGAAATGTCACTCGATCCATCATCGAATACACGACCACGTTTCATGAATCCAGGCGGTAATGAGCCCGGTCCAGATGGTGATGGTAAATGACGATTTGAATGTCCCATGCCTGGTGATGGTGCACGACGTGGTGGTGTTGCACGACCCAAACCAGAATCTGTATCTATCGTCCCAGAATGGTCGATTCATTGTAGTGATTTTTTTTTTGTGCCGGAATCGAATTCACATTTCACAATTTGTGTGTGTTCATTGTTCATATTTGTTTCGGGAAGATTTTTTTTTTTTAAATTTTTTTTTTCAATGGAATTCGTTTGGTTTTTATTGATTGTAACATATGAATCATGGACACGTGGAAAGTTCATAGTTAGAGAAACAGAGGAAGGTTATCGAAAAAAAAAAGATGGAGAGAAAAGAATAGATTGGTTATCGTTGCATTTAGATAAATTGTGTGTTTTTCTTTATAAAATATTTGGAAATGAATTTCTTCTTAATATTTCCTTCAAGTTTTCTTTTATTTCTGTTGTTGTATTGCAAGGTGTTTTATTGGTGTGGATGTGTTGGTGCCCAACAATCTGTGTACTTCATTTCATTAAGCATTTTATTGGAAGTGTTTGCAAAAAAACTGTTTGGTGATAGTTTGTGCCCATACTTTCCGCACGATGGCAAATAATTTAAATGAAGTAGTGATACGATCATAGTGGAAACGACTTTTAATTAGAGCCAATTCTGAAAGACGAAAGGTTCCAGTTTTCCAAAAAAAAAAAAAAATAAATAAATAAATAAACAAATGGATCCAATAATTCAATTAACAAAATGCTCATATTTAATCTTATAGCCGAATTGCTACCCCTTGAAAATTTGGACAATTTTCGTGAAAAAGGAAAAGAATGACTGCAAAAAAGCGATGCAAGTATGGCGCCTCTGACTGTAGAAAGAATGCAAATGTCGTTCGTTCATGTGAATGAGCGAGTCGATCGCATTGAAAAATTGAAAATTGCAAAAAGAAAATCACATCCAAAAAAATGTCAATGAAATTGTAAGTACACAAATAGAATGAAATTAAAAAAAAAAAAAAAAAAAAGAAAATTTTGAATGATGTGAGTTTTGAAACTACTCAAATGTTAATATAATGTCATTTAATGAGACTAGATTGTTGTTGTTAATTATTTTGGTTAATAAATAATAAATAATTACAAAAATACCCCATTGAATATATATATATATATTTTGAATTAAAAATGCAACAGAAAAATACTTTTTGTTTGAACCAAATTAAGACGACAGAAAAAAAAAACAACAAAAATTAGCATTTCGGATGAATGAGTGAGTGATAGATTCGACTACATGAATGCTAAATGCAAAAGGTTAAATGCTCAAAATTGTTGATCATCAAAAACTTGTTGTTGTGCCGCGTCGAACAATGAATAAGTAATAAAATTCGAAAGACGCGTAAACTTCTTTTTCAACCACCGAATAAATGTTGAAAATTCTATAACAAAGACGGTCGGCACCCGAATCGAACATTAAATTATACAAATATTTATAGCCGCAACCAAAAAAACAAACTTTGAACAAAATTATTAGATGTTTTTTTTCTTCTTTTTTTTTCTGGTTTACTATTATACGACGGGTAAGGAACAGAAACAGATCAAATGATTAAAAGAAAATAAAACAGATTTATATTTTCCATGACCATGTATACTTTAAACATCGAGGTTATTAAGCCCAAGACACGAAATTATCGAAGAAAAATAAAACCATTTAGCCAACGAAAAATGATTAAAAAGCTATTAAAATCAATAAAAGTGGATAAATACAATGTTATTTTGCCGGTTATAAAACACACACCGAAAATCGAAGTGAAAATAAAACCACTTCGACAAGACCGACACAGACAGATTGAAGGAAGAAAGGAGAATGAATTCAGAGAAACACGAAAAATATGTAAGTAAATTGTACAATAGACCGTAGGATTTTGAGATATGACAATATTTTCGAGAAAAAAAATTGTCTACATTCAAAAAAAATTTCAAAAAAAAAAAAACTTGAAGAAAATGAAGAAATGGAGTCGGTCCCAAATTGGAACTTATTGATTATTCAAATGAAAAAAAAAAAAAAAAATTATAAACAATTCTTTTTCATTTTGGATTCGTTGTGTTCTTTGTATGTAACAATGAAATAGTTACAATAAAATTGAAAATAAATAAGAAAGAAAATATGTTGTATTTGTATGTGCTTTGGAGAGGGGGCTGTCTTACCGCATAGATTCATTAGTGAATTGGATTTTCGACCTCTGAAATTAAGGTTGCTTCCTTTTGCGACTGATATTCTCGATATAGTTCGACCACGTTCACTTGCCGGTTCTGTAAAATAATGTATACGCCGAATTGTTTGTTGATGTTTTGTTTTTCAATTGAAAATAAATTTGAATATTATCGCCTGATATCTTTTGGTTTGTGTCTGTTTTTTTTTTTCTTCATTTTTTTTTTTTTTATTTACTTCAAATAAGCCGAAATTCGATGAAAACGCAACGTTGAATCGACAAAGAGAAACTTGTTTTTTTTTATCTATTACCAATTTTTGACCCATCATTTTCAACTCATTTATCATTTTCGAAATAAATCAAATATTTCAAAATGTGTAAACAAATTCATTGTTCGTTGAAAATGCACGATGCACACAATATTACGCTTGATCATCCGTCAATTAAATGTATTTTCATGCAACAAATTAAATTAAACGATGATGATGATGATGATGATTGATGGTTGATAAATTCATTTAAATTAATAATTCAATTGGAATGATAATTTTTCAGACAAATGAATAAAATAAATGAATCAGGTTTAATATAAATATGTTTCATTGAACGTAGAAATCGACTTAATCCGACGAACATAAAACAAATTGGTGTGGATTGTGTTCTGAACGAGGGAATCATTTGGATTTACAAAACGTCAAGGTATTGTATTCAAAACTAACCATTGAAAATATTAAGGACAAGGTTCATTCAAACGAAAAGAAAATCTTGAGCAAATTCAAAAATGATCAATGCTCAACTAATTAATATGCATTGAATGATTGATTGATTGATTGTGTGATTGATATGCGTATTTTGAAGTGGATGACCTAACGTGTAATTGTGTTTTCTTGTTCAATGTGCATCGTTAAATGTGTTTGATGGATAACTCTCACCAGATTATATATTTTTTGTTTTTTTTTTATGAAATTCGTTTTCCCCAACAGAATGTTACAATATTACTTGGGTGTGTGTAACGCAGTATTCTAATTTCAAATATAATGGAAAAACAAATATCTTGAATGTCCTCTGTTTTATTGGGATTATGATATATTGCATTCAAGATGTTTGTTTCAGTGTGCGAAAGAGAAATGATATTGCAAACAAACAAAATTGAATAAAGCAGAAAATGAATAAAAATTGAATTACATTCAATCACCCGTTGGTGAATGAACAATTCAATAAAATCAAATATGGGGTGTGCTAGTGGCTAAATCAAAAAGTTAATATTGAGTTAGTATTAGTATTGTAATAATAGACTAACTAAAAAAAAAAAAAAAATGGGATGAGGAAATGTGGAAGGTTGCAAAATAGCATTTAGCCTTAAAATTGTAAACTATTTAAAACAACCCATCACCAACCTCTAGACGTTTTGTAAGAGCCACGGCGACCAATTGGAGTTGAACTAGTGCTAGGATATTCATCTGGTGATTCTGTATGTAATAAAATTCGATGGAAATTTTAATTAGTTATTTTTAATTGATTCAGTCAATTCACAAGCTACGGGCAATCGGCTAAATACGAAATTCTATTTTCATGCTCGAACTAGACGATGATTCGAACGACACTGAGCTCAGTTATGAGTTTGCCAACAATAATAATTCAATTATTATTATATCATGTATTATGAAATGTGAATTCAGGATTAAACGGTTACGTTTTCAGTATTAGTTTTGTTGATTTTTTTTTTAATAAACGATCAAATTTTAAATGCAATAATAATAATTAGGCATACAAACGAAAAGATTCAAAACCAATAAACAAACTCAAATAAAATAATTGAAAAAAAAAAATGAAATGAAATCAAATCAAATAAGATAAATAAAATAGAACTGAAAAAGCTCACCTCGAATTGCTAGTGAATCTTGTGATCCACGATAATAATCTCGTCTCATTGAACTTGAACTTAAATTTCCAATGCCTTTTTATTTTATTTTGTCGTTGTGCAATTGATATAAAGGAAAATAAACATAAAATAAAAACAAAAACATGTGTTAAAATCAAATCGAAAATTATAAATAAAAAACGAAAACAAATATTAGTTCAATTATTATTATTATTAGTGCACGAAAAGAATTAGGATTTCGAACACATTGAAAGTGGAAGCAAAAAAATAAAGAAAAATAAAAATAGAACATGGAATTGCATACCAGTTAAATTTGAATTCGATCCTTTTTTCCGGCTGGATAAACTAGATGCTTCACTCAAATCAACGGAACCGGTTTCGACATGAATCGTTTTTGGTCGTGGACGCACTTGTTTTGTGGTTCGCATTTTGGCAGCCGAACTGGTACTAGGACCATTTGATGATTGACTTAGTTGATTACTACTGTTCAAATTCAAAAAAAAAAAAAATAAATAAAAATAATATTAAAATTTCTTCATTTTCGAGATTCAATCGCAAATTACCTATAAATTTGTTGTTTCATTGCCAACAAATCGTTCCGATCAAGCGCAATTCCCTTTTGTTCAGCTTCTTCGATTATCTTTTTTAGCTTGTGCTGTTCCAAAATTTGTGCACGACGCATTGCTTGCTCTTCACGTTTTCGTTGCCGTTCGTCTTCTTTCTCTCGCTCTTTTTCTCGTCGTTGCATTGCTTCGATTTCTTTGCGAGCTTTTGCTTCTTCTTGCTGTTGGCGCCGTTGCAATGATAATAGCATAATTTTCTCTTTTTTTCGTTCCATTTCGTCTACCGATTCCTTGATTTTGTTAAAAAAAAAAAAAAAAAAAACAAATTCAAATATAATAATTTGCGTTTGTATTTTGTATTATTTTTAATGATATCGAACGAAAAGATTTTGACTTTTGACTTACCGGATCCAATTTGGTGAGGGGATCATCGATGAGGAGCGCTTTATTGGTGTCACGTGGACGATTCGCATTACTTTGTGTTGGCGATGATGACGAATCTTGTTGATAATTTGTTACATCTTCTAAATGACGACGATCCAATACGGATGCCATTTGACTTTCACTAACATGCTTTCGTGGAACTGGTTCCGGTTCACTGCTACCATTCGATTCATTTCTTGCCGATATTGAATTTCTATTTGTTAGGCTATACGGGTTATGCGTGAAGAAATTATTCTCATGTTTGTTCGCTGTTTGTCAGTAAAAATAATAAATAAATGAAAATCACATTAGAACCGAATGTTGAGACTAAAAACAAAAACGAAAATAGAACGGATTTGATGATGTGATCACCTTTTGGCAATTCATTATTCAATTCGTGCTCTAATTGGCTTATTTGTTCCGCTTTATCGGTTGAATCGATGCTACGCTCTTTTTTAGGCGAACGTTTTGTTCGTAAAGGCGGTTTTGGCCGTTTCGGTTGTGAATTATCGAACGCAACGTAGAAACCTTTTTGTTCGTTGTTAATCTCTTCATCAGGATTCTTTTCCATGGCAAATAATATGCGCAAACGAAAATAAAAAAATAAAAAACAGAAAAAAAAATAGGATTTAGATTAATTTTCTCGAATGTTTCGCCTGACTTTTGAAGCAGTCGGTCAGAACACTTACTTGGAAACTATTTTTATTTAAAGATCTAGATGGTCGAGTCGGTGACGGTATACGATACGTTAATTTACCACTAGATATAATCATTTTTCCTCTAAAATCTATACCTAAATCTGATTCATCGTGCTGGATAACATTTGGTCGATGTGGCGGTTGTTTTCTATATGCTATAATCATGAATGAAAAAAAAAATATTGAGAAAATAGATTCATTTCATTCAACAATGTGTGTTTTTTTTTTGGTGTTTGTTCGTGTGCAATGTGCGAATCGCATGACTTACGTGGATGTTCAGTGATCAAATCGTCATCGCCAATAAATGAAATACTTTGCGGTGCCATATCGTCGACTGGTGGTGATGAAATTGGTATACGATTGTCACGATAATCATTATTTGCACCATTCGTATTATGATGCATTAAATTGCCCCTTGATTCTGATCCCGATGAGCTAACCGGCGACGAATAAAATTGTTCCATTTGTGACGATTGTTGAACACCATTATTTTGATGCAACATAAAACCAGAGTTTTTGGAATTTGATTGATTTGATTGATTTGTTGATTTCCATGTATGCGTATCGGTTTTCGGTGAATTTTGTGACCAGGCATTTATGTCTAATGGTAGCATTTGAGATTGTGGCTGTGATTGTTGTTGCTGCTGTGGCTGTTGCTGCTGCTGTTGTTGTTGTTGTTGTTGTTGTTGTTGTTGTTGATGATGCATGTCTCCAACCGAATTCGGTGATTGAGCCCAAGTACGACGAACTGGAGGCTGAGGTGCTGTGTTTTCATGTAAATAAAATTGATTTGATTGCGGTGGCTGCTGTAAACGAAGCTGTGGCTGAGGTTGAGTACTATGATATTGATCTGCTCTATATGTATGATACGGATTGATTGGCTGTTGCTGTGAACCAAAACAGAAAATTTTATCATTCACTTTCGGTGGTAATTCTCTCAAAAAAATTCAAGGTCCAATAGACATTTACCTGATGCATTTGCTGTTCATATGGATAGAATCCATTCTCATTATCCATATACGGTGAATATTGTTGATGATTATTTGACACATATTGTCCTTGTTCGTTAAGGTATTGATGTGAATTACGGCTCATCGGACGCACATTATTATAATGTTGTTGTTGCTGCTGTTGCTGCTGCTGCTGGGGTGAATGACCTTGCGATATGTGTGGCGTTGAACCGTAACTCGATTGTGACAATTGACCTCGATGATTTGGTGAGGATATATGCTGTTGTGAACCATACAATATATTTGCGATTTGCTGGGCCTGTATCAATCGGACTTGCTCCTGCCGTGCATTCATTTCACTTTCTAGATGCGCTAAGCGATTTATGTCATGATTTAAATCTTGAAGATTATTATTTTTCTGGGCATGGTTCATCTGGGGGGAAAAAAATAAAAATAAAAATTAAAAATAATTTTCCAATTTTAATCATTCAAAAGTTCCATTTATTGGTGAGCTATTACCTGGTATTGTTCGATGTCTTTATGGTCCACTTCAGGTGCATGTTGCATTTCGGTATTTGTCCATTTGGATTCTGTTACATTCGATTCGGGCGAATCCTGTGTATCACGATTGAAAAAATTGTGTTTATTAAGAATTCATTTTTTTTTTTTTTGCTTCATCGTTATTTAATAGCTAGACGAACAGACACTTTATATGCATACATAGAAAATTGTTGAACAAAAACAATAATTAAGCATTTTGAATTAAAACGATCTCAGACAAAATATTGAATAAAACGGCTAAAAGCAAAAATTGTGTGTGTCTAAAATGAAGCAAAGCATTTAAGATATATTTGTTCGTTTGTTGTTGAAAATGTGAACGAATAAAATGATTCCACCCACACAATTCTGCTTAAAATCTTAATACACAAGCAATCATGCGCTATTGATAACAATGATCCCGTCAAATATTGTGCATTTATTTAAAAAAAAATTTGGATTGAAATGATAAGGCGAAATATGGGTTGAGCTGTGTGGCCTGTGCTTTCAAATGAATGATATGAAATGAAAAAAAAAAAAAAATACTGAATCGAACATAAGCGTGATTGCAAAATGCAAATTGCACAAATATTTCATATAAATGAAACTCAACATTGTTTTGTTTTGAATACCTGTAAATGACAGTGTTTATCTGATATTGAGTGGCTATCACCATCCATACTATCCACTAAATTATTATAGCCCCTATTCGATTTTCCCTGTGAATTGGTGTATCGAATGAGTATGGAAGACATAACTTCGCCAATATAATGACTTTGAAAATAAAATATTTGAATTTAACAGCCAATCGAAAATTAATACAAAAAAAAAAAAAAATGTTCTGATTAAATGGAACCGAAATTCATTTCAACTCCAACATTGAAATGGATTTGTCATCGTGAATGGCAAATTCACACCAGATGCAAAACTGAATTATTATAGTAAGTAGGAAACCATGAGAATGATATCACCGTAAATAATGTCATTGGATAACCATAGTAACTCAATGAATGTAAAAAAGGGGAACAATCGATTCCAATGACAAGTAAAAGCCTTAAATGGAATGTTGTACATTTTGCGTGCCAACAATAAATTGAATCAAAATGACCTATTTCGAATATCGAAATCCATAAAAAGTTTAAAAATTTCAATTTTTCAGGAAGTATGCATTGATTGAATTGGGTAAATAATAGCCCCAACAAATATAAACGATACAAATTGGAAAGAGTAAAAATGAAAGAAAAAAAAAAAGAAAAAGAAAATTTATATTTCATGAACCTTATTGATCGCCTGTAAGAATGCGGCTTTTCCAACTTTTTGTAATTCCCGATTTTTGGCTTCTTCTCCTTTACGTTTATCTAATTCCATTTGTCTTCGTTTCTCCTCGAGTGCTAGTCGAATTGTTGACAATTTAGTCACATCAACATTTGGACGACTATCAGCCACTGTAATTAATATAATTTTGCTCAATTAATTAATTGATTGAACATCCGAATTTGGCGATGGATACTTACGCGGAAGGTCAACTTTTTGGTAATTGATAGATTGTTGTTGCCACGTTGTTGTATTTGGAAGTGTTGCAAATGAAGCTTTTCGCATTGGTTGACTGATATCATCATCGGATGCAGTACTAGCGGCACTTGTGTGCTGCTGCATTTTATTATCACCATCAATTCCATCTTTATGGATATTATTTACACCAACAACATTTGATGATTCAATGGAATGACTTTTGCGACGTACGGGCAATGGTGGTTGCTTTTCCGTTTCATGATCTTGTTTTTCATTACTTGATGCATCATTATCATAATCGAACATAATTGAACCGCGTGCATCGGCCAATGACGATCGAATAGCAACAGCAGGCTCTGATAATCGAAAAATGAATTAAATTCTATATTATTTAGTATGTGATACTTGGATTTGTGCATAGGATAACATTCCGAATTTTTTTATTTTTTTTTTACCTATAACCGTATTCGTGAATGACTTTTCTCGTTCAAAGGCCCGTCCGATCATATTCAATTGATCCTGTGATCCTCCAAAATTTTCGATTGTCAACTGCGAATCATCACTTATTGAATTTCGACGGGAGCGGCGGCCTGAAATCGATAAAATAAATTTCAAATTACAATAGTAAAATGAAATTTTTGTGTTCCAATTGGCATTTTAATTGTTCGCAAATTGCATATCCACATCAAAAATAACAGAGAGAAAAAAAACGAAATAACGTGAAAGATACAAACCTGCAAAGCTTGGTCTTCTGGTCTCTTCCCAATTACTTGGTCGACCAGCAGCGATACTATCGCCTACAAAAATGTGCATTCAACGGTCAAAATTAAAACCAAAAAAAAACAAAAACAAAAGCAAAATAGACAAAATA
The DNA here is from genome assembly GCA_000149185.1 of Mayetiola destructor. Classification (NCBI taxonomy): domain Eukaryota; kingdom Metazoa; phylum Arthropoda; class Insecta; order Diptera; family Cecidomyiidae; genus Mayetiola; species Mayetiola destructor. The sequence continues at coordinate 107,975 of GL501988.1, forward strand.
ATAAAGAATAAAATCGAAAACAAAAAAAACTTGCAAAAAATCTACAACTGGCAGTGGTTGGTGGTGGATCCATAAAGGCCATGTTACTTCATTCAAACCAAAATTAAAATGAAAATAATCCAAAATCAAATCGAAAATCAAAATAAAATTACCTCGATCGTCTCTAAGATCCAAATTAGAACGTTCTTTGGATTGTCTGTATCTGACAGCCGCAACAGGTTCTTGCAAAGAAGCAAGTGTGGGTATTGTGCGCCCGCGATGCACAACAAAGCCTGAATGTGTGTGCATGAGACGCATTCATTGTTGTTTTTTTTTTTTTTTTGCGATTTCGTGATTGTGTGTGTGTGTATGAGTGTGTGTTTGTGATTATTTGTTATGTGTTACATTGACACACGGCAGCACAGCCAATTGTAAACAGAATCATGCAGTGTAAGATAACAATAACGTAACGTATACGCCATTATTAATAAAATTATTCAAAAACCAAATTAAATCGGCGTTCAATTTGAAAGAAAAAGCATAAAAGAAAACAAAAAAAAAATGGAAAACCAAAAAAGAAAAAAAAAATTAATACAAATTTCAGGTGTACAGTGTACGGTCAAGGGATGTTATATCTTACAACTAATAAAACATCGATTTCTGAAAATCAGTCTAAAAACTTACCGTCATCAACCGATGTGTTTTGCTCTTCTCGCGGTGGAGTTGTACGACGAGCGGTCGGAGCCGATACAGAACGATCAACTATGAACGACAAAATATCAAATGATTAATTTCCAGCAAAACCAATTGTTGCATGATTAACATGATAATAATAATAATAATAATTATGAGTAATGAGTAGTGAGTAAATGCTTAAAGAAATGATTCATGCTTTAAGACCAAACCAAAAAAAAAAAAATAATAATAATAATCAAGCAAACATTTTTTTAAATTATAAAATGATTTTTCCTATTTTTATAATTATAATAATCGATAAGTTCCAAGCAAAATAGCAAATAAAAAACAATCCTCTACCCCTGTCCCTTCTCCTCTTTGAACTGTGTACAAATCAAAATTAAACTGATCAATATTTGCTATTAACAATCTCTTCAATTGGTGTCAGCTCACGAAGAAAAACAAAAAAAAACAGAAATAGAGTGGGGCGACCAATGAATACCCAATATGGACAGAAGAAATAGTAAACATAAAACTTGCGATTTGAATATTGCTACATATTATTGTTTTTGAATCGAATACAAACATAAAGTAGAATTTAATTTTCGATCGATCACAGAAAATGTGTGTGCCGATGGGCTATGGATCTGAGTTCCGAATTCCGACATCCATTGATACCCAAAACATCAGCCTGAGACCAAAGCTTTGTTGCGTTTCTTTTTCTTCAAAAAATTTTTAATCTTAATGTTCATTGCTTTTTGGTTGGGCATTTTTAATTTCAACATTACAAATGACACAACATCGAAATGGATCTCAAAATTCCAAGTGGTTCAACTTTTGGAATTTTATTTATTCATTTTTCGTGCGCCCACATTTGTCATTATTATGAATCAAACCTTCGAACGCTTTCTCATTGTCACCATTCAAAAGAACGGCACCGAAAAAAATCTGTCACGAAATTGTCACATATTTTTGTTTTTGTGTTTCTTTTTTTTTTTACTGAATGAATGAAAGAAAAAACTTTCGGAAAAGAAAAAACATATTATTGAATCGTAGAATGGCCAAAATAACGGGTTTTTCTAAGATTACAATTTATGAGAATCACACTCTCCATTTCCATCTTCAATTCCAATCATGACTTTTGAATTAGAAGAAATGGCAAAATGTACTTCATTTAATTGTTTTACCCTTAAAATTCCTTCAATTAAATATCGCGACAGTATTTTTGGGCGACTGTATATCTTGATTTAATCATATTCCAATTGATAATATCGCAAACATGAGCAACTAAAATGAATGATATGTACAAAATGAAAATGTTGAGCAAATAGTAGTATACTGTGCATTGTGCGTGTTTTGTGTATATGTCAAGAGTATTAATTAGTATCAATAAAGAGAACAATGTGGGATCATTTTGAAGCGGTCGATAATTAGAGAGTCAAACATTTTGAAACAAGAATTCTCCGATAAGCGCAACGAATTGAGTCAGCCCGACCGAAATGTGAACGGAATATCTTCTTCTCTATTTTTCATCAAAATGCAACATTAAAAATGACAATTTTCAAAAAAATAAAAAATAAGACAAATTCTAAAGGGCCAATGAAAGTGTGTTCAATGTTTAATTAAACCATATGAAATTCGAAATCATTTCTGTTCTAATCTAATTGTATATCAAAAGTATCAATCCAAAACAGTGAAAATAATTATCAAAATGCAATTACTCAAAATGAAAATGGCTAATGCAAGAGAGAGAGAGAGAGAACAAAAAAAAATACACGAAACGAAAGAGAGAAACGTAAAGAAAACATGTAACAAATTTTTATAAAAACAGCTTTTGTTTTGTGGTTTGTTCTATTTGAAATAAAAACCTTGAAACGGTGGTTTGTTGCTAGAGGTTGAACTAGTCGGTGAGTCTAAGCCTGGTCTGAGATCTGGTATTGGTGTCACAACTGGACACGTTAAACCACGACGCTGCTGTATTCCATGCTCATTTATTGTATCATTGCTGTCCGACTCTATTGGATTTTTAATAATAACACAACGCAAAAAAAAAAATAATTTAAATTCAACAAATTTTTCAAATGACATTGTTCAATGGCCGAAAGAATAGCTCTTTAAGAAATGCACTTGTAGCGCAAAAAAAAAAATTGCGAAAAACCAATATTTCTTTTTTTTAATTTGGAATGGCTAATGGCTAAAAATGGATTTCAGTGGAAGTTGGAAGCAACACATTTCCATGAATTTCAATGGAAAGTTCAATTTAATGAGAAAAAAAAACACAACAAAAGAAAAAACAAAAAACAAGAGAGCGAAAAAGAATAAAAAATTGTTTGAATATGATAATAATTCAAGACAAAAAGGAATAAATTTTGATTTTTCTATGTAAAAAAAAAAAAACAAGAAAGAATTATCCAATTCGGAATGAATAACAGAACGAATATGGTCTATTGACAAACACCTATTTTATGACATCATGAACGCGCTATTTGTTTGTTGATATGTGATCCGTTTGACAGAATATTGTATAATAATAACAAAAATAATTTTTTGCAAAAATAACGCCTTCGAGTCAATTTTCGGATTTACGTTTTAAAATGTGCACTTCTTTTGGTACTTATTTTTCTTCTTCAAAGCCACGGACACCTGACACATTGAAAATGATGACTTTTTTCAAACCTTTGATCGATAATAAATTATGATGTGCCGATAAAAAAAAACCCAAATGAAATAGAAATAAGAAATGGTACAATTTGTTTGGTATTTACATTGAGGGTGGGAAAAAGAGAGAGAAACAAAATGGAAATTAAATGGAAAATTGACGGAATTGAATGATTCGAAAAATGGCGTGTATTTGTTGTTGTTGTTGTTGATGTGTGAATAAATTACAATGAATATATTTTTATGGGCCTGGTCCAGTGTGTTGAATAGTAGCTTAGATAGTATTTAGTAGTAGGTGTGAGTTAAAGAAATCCAATTTTAATTAATTGTTAAATTTAAAGAAAGAAAAAAAAACACATTAATAAAGGAATAATAATAATTCTAAGTATTATATTATTATAATCCATAGGGAATTAAGATATCGATAAGTAAGCTAATGTCAAATAAAAACACGACCACACAAACAAATGGGGCGCACAAAAATACACCGAAAAAACGTCAAAATAATCGATAAATATTTTCTCTGAATGTCAATTAAAAAACATTCAATTTTCAGCCTGATTGTCTGATTTATGACGTTTAATGGTGCAAGATTGTGGCTTATATTTGGATAATATAATTCTGGCCATCACCAAATGCTCTGATTCCATTCAAAACATTGATATGAAACATTTTATCATAATCATCGGTTCAGAGCCGAGAACGGAACCAATGAATTGAAAATCCTTTTTAATATTTAAATCAATATGAGCTTAAGCCATCGCCAGGATATTAGTTTTGATTATTCGAATGTTCGCAAAATTAAAAATGCAAAAATATTTAGTTGCAGCTATAAAAATTCAATGGAATCAATTTCGATACTCACTTGAAATTTGTTGATCCATTCCCGGATATGCAACACATTTGGCTGGATGAATCTCAAATAAATTGAATAAATCCGCTAAAAGAACCACTAGATTTTGTTTCATTGACCTGTTTTGTTGTTGTTGTTGTTGTCATTGCATTTGAATAGTCGAATAGATTAAAATTCATGAATAATATTTAAGACTTGGAATTTGTATAACATACCCTCGCATATAAGTTACATCTTGCGGTGTCATATGAAACACCGAGTATGGCAAATGTTTTTGTGAAAAATTACTAACTAAAAGTATATTTGAAATGGAATCTTCAACAGTTGGCATATAATTAACGCGAACGCTCGTCCATGGTACAATATTTGGACAATAATATGAAATCAAATATGCTAAGCAAACTCCATCACAAAGATCAATATAATCACGTACAGGCGGTATATCTGGTGATTGTAACCGTACACCCTGTATTGTTTTATTGAAAGAAAAAAAAACCGTTAATTTTGTATTGATTAAAAGCCGCTATCAATTGATAATGCGACAAAAAAAACAAAAAAAAACAAAAAAAAACAAAATTGATCGAAATGAACGAAAACATACATTTTCATCGACAGCACCATTTTCGATGTCATGATCGACGCGCCGCTTTAAAGCCGCACATACATGCCGCAACCAACATAATAGAGCCGCTTCATGATGTTGACTGTCTTTCGATAAAATACCTCCGGTTATTCGATTTATAGCTGCTGATATACGCTCACAACTGGCCACCTCTTTTGCATACAAAACCATAAGTGCTTCTATCACAGACATGTGGGCATTCTGGAAGCAGAAGAAATTATTCATTTTCTATTTTATTTCTCTCTTTTCGGAAACAAAAATAATCATAATTTCATTCATTTGGATTATGATTATTTTTCAGGCTTTTTGTTTTTACTACTACGTCTATATTATAATGATAATATAGAGAATAGATTGAGATTATTGATACTCACAATGCGCAATGGATTTGTTTGTATAAGAACGGTTTCAGTTAACGGCATATCTGGATTTTCGGCTATTTGAACACCTTTTCGTGTCAATGTTTGTAATATTGACCAATGATTCAAACTTTGGTAATTTGGATCTGAATATAAATTCGACAATGTTTGGCAGTATATTGTTGCATTTCCCAATCCGACCACAATCTAGATGAAAATTTGACACACAAAAATCAATCAATCAATGTTCGAAATGCGAATTGTTCACGAATTTCTTCAATGATTTAAGTGTATATTTAACATACCTGCGGTTTAAGATGATCTTGTCCTTCATGATCCCGATAAAAAGGTTCACGTTGATTTTCTGGTACCCGATTATTATATGCCTTCGATAAGATCCATTTAACTGATGCACGTTGCCGAGCCTTTAAAACAATCAATGATGATGACATTTTTTATTTATTTTTTTTTTTTTTGATTTTTTGATGAATGCGATATTAGCAGTTAACAGTTCCGGAATCATTCATAAGATCATGTATGATGCCAAAGAAAAACAGAATTCAACAACAAACATTAGCTAGTACACATATTATTCGGAAAATTAAATGGTTCCGATTTAGATAATTTCACATAATTTTTTTTCTTCTGAATATTCCCGGAATATTATTCCGTTGACCAGCGATCAACGGGCCAGCAACAAATGAAGACTAAACATTATCCAATATTCTTGCAACAAATCAATTCTAATTTTTGTGTATTTTGAGATAAATATGTGTGGTTTTTATTTTCTTTCGAAAAAGTAACTTCACACGCTACACCTCATCGGCTGAATAAAATCATCATGTTATAGTGGGCCATTCAAAACATAGTACACTCAGCTATTCGCTTGATTTTCTTTCTTGAATCTCATTGATTAAGAGAAAAAAAATTTAAATGAAAAAAAAAACATACTCAAGTTTTTCTACGGTATTAGTGTTTGGTATTTATTATTGTCGTTATATATTCGAATCTATCGATAGATTTCGTAGGTGTTTGAAAAAGAAAAACCCTCAAAATTCAACATTTGAATGTCTTAATGAAACAGTAGAAGAGAAAAAATATCTCATTTTATATGCATATATGTCAGATGTCAGTATGAGAATGTTTGGAATGTATTTGTGGCTTGAAGCACCAAAAAAAAAGAAAAAAAAATTGAATCACGCCGCTTCGATCACAACAAATATGTCTTATGGTTATGGCACACATAATAACTCCCTTCCCTATTCGATATCGTATTTGAGCTAAAATATTTTCTACATATTTGCTGGCTACATACAGCCCGAACTTTGAGTTCGTACACATCCGTTGACTGTATTGTGGAGCGTATTCGGCATTTTCAGTTTGAAAATGAAAATTCATATTCATGGATCAACAAGATGAAATGTCATAACAAAAGTTAGAAGCAATCATCTATGCGCGTTATGCATCAAACCGCCAATCGCCTATTGCATTTGTATCGTTGAAGTAGATATTCAATAATAGCTTCGGATAAAAATATCATCATTTTAAAAGGGAATAAAATCGCATCCAAAAGTTTTAAATATTGAGAGAGATATTATGCATTATGCATTATGCCTTATGCACAATGAACATTGATCACGCCTCGAAGGAATAAAACTCGTTTTTGTTTCTCTTTATTTTGTCCAAATAGTCTCTAGTAGTGCCTAATGCCTTATGCACGTTGCACATGCAAGAAGGTCGATAATACAAATTTAAAAACGTTTGTGCACATTGCCAATTGGATTTCAGATATCCGACTGCCACCATTTTATTTGTAATTGTTGATTCAAATTGAGGCAAAAATTCTGGGAAAAAGACAATTTTATCGCTGCCAAAAAATGCCAAACAGAAAATTATTAGATATAGTGTTTGATCAGTGACACTCATACAAGCAACAAGCAAACCAAGTTTGGGCTGATTATTATCGTTAGAATAATAATATTCTATTTCTCGGTTTAATTCGTTAGATTTAGGTTGTTTT
>GL501988.1:120443-146488 GCA_000149185.1 Mayetiola destructor
TTTCTTCTCTCTCTCTCTCTCTCTCTCTCTCTCTCTCTCTCTCTCTCTCTCTCTCCTCCGAACTAGTAGCAATCGAAAAACAAAAGATTCATTAATTTGAATTATTTTGATTTGTTTGTTCGCGCTAGTGTCACCAAACATTAGCGTCTATTTCAACTAAATTCAAAATATATGTAGAAAAATTCACCAAACAACGTAAAAGATAGAAGAAATGCATTGTGATGCCACGCCATTTGTCTGTCAAAAAAAAAAAATGTGTTTCAAATTATAATTATTATTATTATTGTTGTAATATATTCTGCTAATATTCATTGCCATTTTATGTTGTATACATATGACTTCGACACACTAAATACTAAATGCTAAACATTGGTTCGGTCATTGGACCATGTGGTTATTCTAAAATGATTTCATATTTTGTTGTCTTAACTTGTCGTTGAGTTGGCGTCAACTGAATTAATGTTGTATTTCATTTCATATCTAATTCACCTTGATGAATGAAAACATATTCAATGATCAGTTTTTCGCTCATATTCACAGTGTGTGCTCGTTACTCGCCCATATTTCTTCTTTTTTTTTCTTCTTCCAATTTTAATTTCGCTGAAATTGTTTAATGGAACGTTAACAATGTTAAAAATGTTAACAATGTAACGTACCATTACAAATTCTCCGATCGATAATAAATAATAAAAAATCTGATAATGTCCACACAATGACTTCATATTTTCTCACTGTTCACATTGAATTGGAAAATAAAAAAAAAAACTATAATTTTTCCATTCGAATCTGTTCGAAGATTCCGTGCAATCGTTCCTTTAACATCATAACAACAGGTTACAAGGTGCGTTCACTTTTAACTTTTATACAATTTTATGGATAATGACCGTTTGCCATATGGTTTATTATTATGCCTGTCATTTGATATCATTCGAATTTGTTTGTGCATGTGAATGTGTGTTTATTTTTTATTTTTGTGTGTCATATTTGAAATGTATTCGATTGGTTGGTCATAGCGGCTGCCCGCTCAAACCCCACAGTGAATTAAATACAAAAGAATGTGTACGGTAATTACATTTCTTTTGCCCATTTGTCGGATTAAATACTTTAAAATCATGTACAATGTACATTCGTGGATTGCGAATTGTGAATCGCAAAAAATGTATTCTTTCGTCTTTATTTATTGTTTTTGTTGTTGTTGTTGTTGTTTTCTTTTCTGTTTGGATTAATGCCTTTGAATGAAAAAAAATGAAAAATAAGAGAGCAACAACAGCAAAAAACATTGTGAATCGCACACAATAATACATAGCCAAACAGTGACCTAATCGCTTGACGGTAGGTGTATTCACAACATTCGTTTGAGGTTTTATTTCTTTTTTTCTTTTTTTTTATTTTTTCTTCTCCATTCTGCTTCATTGAAAGCATGCGCACGCTCATTTTTTCTCATTACAAACAGTGTAAGCAAAACCAGGCGATCCAAAATCCAAACGCAACAACATACATATTAGCTCAGTTATATGAGAATAGAGACAATGGAATATAAAAAATTAACAAAAAAAAAATCGCCCATCCAAATTGGAATGTTCAATGGAACGTTGAAAATATGGTGAGCAAAATGCAAAGAGACACAAACACATCTCAAATTTTGATTTTCAATTTTACTTCTGTTTATCTTTGTTTTTGCGTCAGTGCCATATTGAAACTTTCATTCAGCTCTCTTAAGCTGCTATAAGTATACAGATATGCTGAAAACGATGAGTAAACAATGGATGACGCGTTTAGGTCACATTTTTTTTAATCCATTATCTGTTTATTTCTTCACGCAAGAACAGTCCTATTTGAAAATTTGCCATGCAACTGTACATAAACTATTAACTCTTCAAGATCTATGCACACATTCTGAGCTGCAGGACAGATTCAACACCGACAAAAAAAAAATTCAGTTAAAAAAATATTAGCGGCAGGAAAACATTCGTTCAAATCGTTCCGTTGCTGTGAACAATGACTACGGAGACTGATTCAATTTTGTGATCAGCACTTGAAATCCAATGATAACATTGAAATATTTATATGTATCGAAATCACATCAAAAATTAATAGACAACCAGATTGATTACTTAATATAATTAAGTGTGCCCCATGAAATTGTTTCTATTTTGAGCATAAATATCATCATATGTTTCCGTTTTTGTATTATTTATCCGCCGATTGAAGACATTTGACATTCAATTCCTCTTGTCGCACGGTATATAACAAATTTTCGCATACTTATTCCGATGAAATGTCCATTCACACACTGAACCAACCATTTGCATTGCTATGGCCGTGGGTTTTGGCTTTCATTGTATGAATAAATATCGACGTAATAGATTTCGAAAGAAAAAAAAAAATAACGAAGATTCTTTGTGTGTGGAGGTCATTTCTGTTGGTTAATGGATCTTTTTGAAATTCCAAATCCTGGCATAATGTAAGCCCAAGGTATGTTGTTGCAAGAAAAGAAAAAAAAAATTGTTAAAAGAAAAAATTCAGTAAAAATTGGTTCCGGTATAAATTCTCATTGGCATCAAAACAATTGAATCGATTATTACAAATAATACAAAAATCGATGGAAATAATTGTCGAAACAATGTAACAATTGGCATTGGTTGAAAATTGGGAATTTGTAACCTTTTTTGTCTCACCTTACGTAACCAAGTAAAAGATTTGCCAATAAGATTTTCGCATCTATCCATTTCACACACATAAAGGAAAGAAAAAAATTTTCTGTACAAAATGTTATACAAATCCAATCAGCACTGTACGCTGTTGTATGTTAAGTGTTTCTTAATTTTTCATCGGAGCTTACGGTAAGCTACAAATGAAATCGAATAGAATGATGAACATACCGCATCGAATCGAGCATTTGAGCATTTAAACCGATTCAAATTCATTGAATTGGTCCATTTTCTTCTCTAATAGCTAATAAAACCTTGTGATCTCCATCTAAAAGTTCCGTATATCCGGCTAATTAAAACTTGACTGCAAAATCAATGTGTTCATATGGAGTGAAAATGAATGAGTTAAAATTAACCTGTTGAATGCTGAATGCATAACATGATAACCTGGTCAAATTCTAACTGCTAAAATTTTTAAATATTAGTAACAGCAGCCTATATACTATATATTCATTCAGATCAACACATCACATGGTAACGATTTTGGGAAAAAAGCGGTGTTAAGCGATTTACTAGTATTTTATTGAATGAGATGAAATCGTGATTTTAAATCATGCGAATTTTCGGGCCCACACATTATTATGAATGGGAATACATTGTGTGACATGCATGTGTGCATTCAATTTAATGAATGAATTTTACATCGATTGTGTACACGTACACCGTACACACTGTGCATACTGCATACGGGATTCTCAAAGAAATAACATTTTTTTCTTTTTTTTTAGTTAAAATTAGATGTGATACGGCGCTGCGAGAATAGACTTAATGTACACATATATGAACCAATTAATATAAAGAATGTAGGTTTGTGCATAAGCCATCATATTCGGCCACTAAACTAAATATAACATGCGAGTTCTCAACTAGAAAGAGTCTGTGAAGACTGACAACTGACAACTGAAAGCTGAGAGAGAATCTGGAGATCTGAATGTATTACAATTTTTCTCGAATCTTTATCACTTTATATTCCCTGAACGAAAAAAAAAGTAAAAAATTAATTAAATTTGTATCATTAAGATCAACTTTCCAATTGAAATAACATTAAATGTAATATCTTTGGCTATTATGCACGAATGTATACACACAGTGTCTGCTTAATTATTTATGATTGTAGGCTCTCGAAAGAATTATACCATTTTATACACGAACATACGCTCATTTCACAAATACACACGCTCATCATTAGCCAATTTATAATACCGAATTTTTCGCATAGGTTTGGCTTTGAGTTTGGACGTTTGGAATATGAAAGCAAACACCAACAACGCCAACAAAATAAAAAAAATACCAATTGCAAACTTAACTAGACGTAGAAACGAATGGGAATAGTTTAAACGCAAACAAGCGTCAAACAAAGTTGAATGCTGAAGAAAAAACCACATGCACAATGCACACAACCCGACATAGTCGAAGACATACAAAAATTGCAATCTAAGCATAGCCAAAGAGCGAAGACGAACAGAAAAAGAAGAATAAGAAAAAAGCACTATACACACACACACACACGAGAAAGTGAGCTCTCTTCATTCGTCGCATTTTTCTTAGCCATTTCATATTATATTATTATTGTCGAATATTGGGACCGTCTGCAAATACCAATCGTAGTAAATGTGTACATACAACCCGGCTCTTATGTGGCACTATCACCGTGGAATAAACAATTTTTCATGTGCTATTTTCTTGACTTCTTTATTATTATTCATTCCATGTTTTGAAATTTGCATATTGGAAGATTTGTGAATCTTTAAGAACGAAATAGAAAGGTTGGGCAGCCGAATGGGATAATTTGAGCTTCAACGGGTATTGTTGATAACAATTCTAATTAGTTTAATGGATTTGTTTCAATAATGTGTCACCATAACAAATTTTATTTTCATTTACGGTCGTCGTCGTCATTCGAATGTGTTTTTAGGATTGAAAGATCTACTTAAAAGAGTGCATTAAACAGACATTATGTTTCTCATCTTCACAATATCCAATACCCAATGCAAATGTAACCATTGGCTTCATTTCGTGCATGTGCAATGTACAACGTGCAACGACATCAGAACGTATACATATCAATGTTTCTTGTTCATCTCTTCTTTTTTTTTTTCATCTCACTTTGTCTCTCTGTAACTGTTTCATTCTCCATAACAATAACATGGATGATTGCAAATGTTTGTTTATGCTTCGATCGAAGAAATGAAGTTTTTTATGTTTTGCATATGTAATGCATTTTAATATCATAATAATATTTTTATCTATAGCATGAGCATAATTTATGTATTTTTCTTTCTGTTCATTTTCTTTTTTTTTTTTTTCCTTCAGACTTTTCATTATTCAAAGAAAACCATTTCCGAAAATGAACAAGATGAAAAAATGTGTAGATTAGCGTATATTTTATGTTTGAAATTCATGTATTACATCGATACCAGACACCAGATATACGAGATACCAGATATAGTATGTTGTATGTATATCGTTGTATGTATATCGTTGTATTAATCTAGTTTTTTCATTCAATGAATTGTTTTATCTTGAGATTTTTGTTTTATAATTGCAAAATGAACACTCAACATCACTAGACTAATGCACATTGCATTGCTGTCCATTGTAATCAAAAATTACGAGAAAAATGTGAAAATTGTCACACAACCACATAAAATTAGAAAACAAACCGAATGCCCAAATGCTTCAAATAAACGTCTAAACGTCTAAACAATAGATTCGGATTTTAAATCAGAAAACATTTTGAATTTACTATATCATCTCATTCTTTAAGATAATTGTTAATTTGTCACCATTTAAATGGGCTTTTGGTTGGAATATAATATTCATAAATGTTTAGATGTTCACAACTCACACCATACACACCACATAGCATCGATCATGAATGGTCAATACATGAGCGAATCATTCATTTGAATGACAAATACAGAAGACTAAAGCACGAATGAAAGGCAATGCCGAATCGGTGAAGGAGAAGAAAAAATCAGCTTAACGCCAAAAGAACAAGTTGATGTGAATGTGGGTGAACAAACGGGCAGCTCTTGTATTTGATTTTTTTCTTTTTTTTTTTTTTTTTGAATGGCATCGATATGGAATGTATCATCATACTCGACAAATTGAATAACTTCGTTTTTTATAATGACCAACTAGAAAGTTATCACACAATTTAATAAGACTGTCGCTAAGAAGAATTTCATAAAATCGTCTCTTGAGGCTGATCGTACTGGTACTGTCATTGCCACAAAGTTCAAGAGATTCGTTCGAAAAACGATTTCAATGGTTTCCTTTTCTTTATCGAACATGAAAAGAAAAGAAAAGAAAAAAAGATATTCGAAAAACCGACTTTACCTGTTTTACATCAGAGGTATCCATATCGTGATGTTTATCCATCTCATTTAGGTTAACTAATCACGAATCAAATGATTTTTATTCACTGTTCCCTTATCCCGCTTTTCGTGTATATGAATTTATTTAATTTTCTTCTACTCTTATTTTTTTATTTTTATTTTTATTTTTCACTTTTTTCTCTTTTATCAAATTAGAATATTTTGGATGTTTATCGGATGTCTTTTTTGTTTCTCACGAATTTTAACAGCACACATTTGATAATTGTAATCTTGTTTCGAAAAAAAAAAGTTTCACTCTAACTGGAAAAATTCAGTTATCATTGGAGTTGTTCCGCTCAATTGTGTTCGGCTGTTTGGGGAAAGAGAAGAAATTATTATGTAAAAATGAAAATTTAAACAAAACGAGAACATGAGACTGAGACGTTTTAACACTATTTTCTTAATTTTGTTGGGATGAACAATTGAAATTGTTACGTTATTATCAACTATTTTATCAGCGACCGTTTTTTTTTTTCAAATAAATGAAAAAAAAACCAAAACGTTTTCAAAAGAAGCACCGAAAATATTAATATTATAAATTTTATATATTTTGAGCAAAAATATTTTTTATGGCAATTTTCAATACCGAATCCAATTCGATTTAAGTGAGAGAGAAAATAATATGATTCCACAAACTCAAACAACGGTCCAATCAATCAGCATTAATAGATAATTTCACTGATTTCGTATCACACAACAACAAGTCGATCGAACGAATTGACATTCTCTCATATTCGTACAAAGTGCAAAACAGCAAAAAACTTCAATAATTTTTTGTTCATATTCCATATATGCCATATACCAATCGAGATTTACTTATTCGCTGCTACAGAATCGAATATAATAATAATTTTTGCAATTGGAATCGACGTCATCCTACGCATTTATTGTGTCATATGTCATTCATATTAACAAAACCAACCACAATAGCCAAAGTTTTAACCCAAAAACTACACACATTGTTTTGCATTGAATTTTAAAAGTTTAAAAAAAAAGAAAGAAAAAAAAGAAGGAAGATGACGATAATAAAATTGAAAAATAACATTTGGTTCATATTGAGAGTTAGACAAAAGTTTTGTCCATAACTTTGTATTCCATATTCCGTATTTAGGTGTGCTGTTTATGTGTGTTTGTAAGTGTCATTCGTTTTCGGTCGCTTTGCCAACATGCAACAACTAAACATCGCGCTGACTATGATCGAATTTTTGAATCCAAGAAACACCTTTATAAATGTCGATGAATTGCCTGTTTGACCAATACAGATTTCGATATGTTTGTTGCTGTTTTCTGTTGTTTCTTTTTTATTTCTCTCTTTGTCTCCCTCTCTTTCTCTCTTTTCCTCTTCCAATTGTGTGCGTTGCTTTTGCTGATTTATTTTGGCTGTCGCCGTCATTAGATTCATGTTGAAAGGGCTTCACGCACAAAAATCGCGTTACTAATCGCAAATGAAATCGAACTAATTTGGAAAAAAAATTTCTCTTAATTATTTTTGGTTTTTTTTTTTCAAAACTCATGGTTTTATTTTTGCCTCTGGAGGCTCCTTCAATTTATTTTGGAGAACGTATAATTCGCAGATTTCTCAAAGAGGCAAGAAAACATAAACTTGAAAAATATTGATTTTCATTAACGTCAAAAATGAGAATTGGAAATTGAGTTTTGACAGAACAACATTAACATAATAATCAAACACATTCAAACTTGTCTCATTGTTTCGGCCTATTGAATTCGAATGGCACAAGAGATGCCAATCCAATCAAAGTAGCAAATTTTTCTGGTTTGCGATATGGACGATGAACTGTGAATTTATTGGTTATTTGGTTATGCTATTCAATTCCCAAACAATTGCATTCTTTCTTTTTTTTTGTCGTTTCTTTAAAATTTCATTCTTGAATCTTCCATTTTGTCTGTGTAAAACGATAATTATGCAATTTTGTCTGATACACAATGATCAATCGATAGAATATCTCAACACATTTCATGTGTTCATTTGTTTGTTGAACTATTTTCATCTTTTCATACTTATTTGTTTCAATTCTATTGAAACGAATACTTTTTTTTCTTTTTCCTTTTTTTTTTTTGCTCCACATTTGTTTGATTTTAAACAAATGATTTGCTGTTTTGGCTTCTAACACACAATTTAGTCCGTCGTTGTGATTTCATACAATTTATTCTCAATTAAAATCAAATGATGTTTGTTAAATCGCATTATTTATCATCTACGGCAAGTTTCGCCTCGAAACTCTAACTATAGCACTAAATTGACGGATTTTATTCGCATATTTCGTTTTGTGTAATTTTTTTTTGTTCGGTTGTCTTCTTTCGTGTTGTTGTTCCATTATGAATATCACACAATTTCCAATGTGTCAAATTTTTTGTACCAAAAAAAAAAAAAACCTCCCGACAAAACATATTTGCTTGTCTTCTTCTTCGATTTCTTTCAATTTTGCAAAACTATCCGACAAATATGTAATAATTTGTTTGTAAAGAATTAACTATTAAACGTATACCATTAACATTCTTATATTCACGTACACTTTTCGAATTTTTCTACGTATTTTTTTTTTTTCGAGTCAAAAATCGAAACAACAAGCTTCAAATCGATTTTTCACTACGCGATTGACATTTTCGTTCAATTCAATTCATTTTATGATCATTCACTATTCAAAATTTTATTTTCCTTCTGAATTAAAATGATTTGAATTTGTTGGTTTGGTGCGTTTGCTAATTTATTTTTGCTTCACATTTTATTTGCACTCATATTTGGCTTTCACTGGTTCTGCTTCTGGTTTGTCGTCGTTTCTTTTAGCTTTGGCTGTACAATAACTGGTACATTTTATTTTTTTTAGATTCGCTGATTTTATTTGATGGATGATGGTGTTTAATATAATAAGTAAAGAGCAAGAGTAGCAGCACAACTATACGTACAAAAACTCAAAGGAAATAAAGTCATTTTAGCGCGTCAAGCAGATAAAAGGCGGATTAGAATAGACTGGTTAGTGGCGCCATCATATGTGTTGCGGCTTATTTTTCCGGTGACCCAGAGGGTATATTTCATTTGAATGATGAGCGCGCCACCAGGTGGCAAAAATGACCATTGACATTGAATGTTGGCGCGCAAAAAGAAGGCTTTAATTCGAGTCAGATGTTATATGTTATGGCCCAAATGGATATAATAATGATAATAATAATAATTAACTAAGGATTCATTCAAACGATTGATTTTGCTTTTTTGTTTTTTTTTGTTTTGTTTTGTTACAGACATGATTTTATTCTATTTTTTTTTTTCTATTTATTACTTACAATCTGCGAATAATTTGTGTTTGTTTTAATCGATTCAGTTCTCGACTATTATCGACTTTACATTAATAATAATAGTAATTTTATTTGATTCTCGCGATTTCTTATAATTTTCCATTCAAAAGAATTCTGTAGAAATTTTACATTTTTTTTTTTTAAAGAATGCGAGAAACGTGTTCCGCTCACTTCGTAACTGTTTTTTTCTCTCCAGATGCGAAATCACTAAATTTTGTTCACACTTTTAAATAGGATGCATGTGATGCATTGTTACATGCTCGCTCGTATAGAACCTATGAAACAAAATCGATTTCGAATTTTTCGTCACATGAAGGAATTTTCAATCCACTTCAAATTCGTCATAACATTTGTGTTTCCCTTCCGAATATTTATCATTTGATAAAAATTATATATTTGAATGCTGAATTATAAAAGGAACATCCATCACAATACGATAAGATCTATAGGATTTTTTAAAAGGCGATCTCCACCCAGATGATCCATATTCGGCGATTTTGTTTGTCGGTTTTTCAGTTTTTTTTTTCTGTTTCTGTTAAGATTTCTCTTTTTTAAAAAGATCATATATCACAAAAATGGTTCTTAAATTCAATGCGTTTTATACTCATTTTTTCTTCCTGTTCTTCTTGTTCTTGTTCTTGTTCTTGTTCTTTTTTTTCATTTCGAATTTATCTAAATCTATTTTGTTTTTTGTTTTTAACTTATCAATTTACTTAAAGATCATTTTTATTCTTGTTTTATTGTTCCAGTTGTTTGGCGAAAAAACCACAATTTTCTTCCATTTTTCTGTGAAAGAATGAAGGAAAACGCCATATGATTCGTCAGAAGCAGCCTGCCAATTATATTTATTGTTGTTCTTTGATGGAATCGGTTTCCGTTTTAAGAACGGCATTCGATTCATTTTTTGTTTCATCATGTGCATGTGCATGTGCATGTCCATCATCATCTTCTTCGGTTTCCATTTCATCTTTAGGTTCGGTTTTGATAATTGAATTATTGATTCGAACATCAAGCTCTCCGGATAAAACGCTCAACGCATCTTTAATCGTATGATAAATTATATTTTTTATTTGTAATTTATCTTCATGATTTGAATGCGTTTCGGTGAGCGTTCGAAATTCATTGGTCAAATGAAAGCATTCGAAAACATTTTCCGGTGATACAAAATCTTCGGCCACTTTAATGCAATTCAAAAGATTTTGTACTTGATGGGGTGCACCAGCCGGTATAAAAACCGAATCACCAAGACATTGAGCTATTGCATAGCCCTCAACATTATACTCTCTATATAAACGTTCGCGTAATTCTTTATCCAAATACCAGCTTTGATCATGTATGGCATCATGATTACGTTCCAATTTAACGCCATTTTCAATTGCAATTTTATTAAGTAAATCACGAATTTTATTCGCATCTCTTGGTGCATATATGTGCCATAATGCGCCCGGATATTGATTTTTTTCTTTGATACGTTGTAATTGTAATGCATCACAGCCAGATTCTTCAACGGCTCGATAGGCGGCCTCCAAATGAGAATTATCATCGCCGGTATCTTTTGGAATGCCAACATAAACCATAACATTGACCGCATCCGAAATGTCTAAATGTAAATTGGTTGTTCCTTTTGTTGGATGCTTTGCCGAACCATATGCATTGTACATTTTTGGGCCGAGATCTGGCTTTGAAAAGCAATCGGGTAAACGGCCAGCCAAATTGAATTTACCTGTTCGTTTCGTATAATCGCTGAGCGGTAACGATTTCATGAGATCGGCATAACGTGTGGGTAAATGTTCAGCAAAATCTTCACCAGATGGCCAATCTTTAAGTTTTAAAAGCATCGGTTCACCTTTAAGATCTTTAATGCGTTTATTAATGTAATCGAATCCATCCCAAAAACGTTTCATCGGTTGATTTGGTACAAGTGCTCCGGTCAAACAATTCACTAAATCATTGGCCATTTCACCAAAATCATGCGAAAATGATTCTGGACGCCATAGTTCAGTTTTTAATTGTTTATGAACATTTGAAATTAAAACGGGTTGGCCACGTTTCCATTGCTGTTGAAAAATCTTTAAATTGTTCGGATCATTTGGCTCTAATAAACGAAGCAATCGTCCATCACAATACCACATGTGATTCACATTTGGATAGTATTCTTTTGACAGGGCTAATGTCATCACTCTGGTTGGTACATAGTAACGATCACGTCTTGTCATACCCCCGCTGTTACCAAAACTCAGTTCATCATCAATGGATGATTCTTTTCGTTTTTCTGGCTCAAGGATTTCGGCCATCATTTCTTTGAACATCTCTTTATGGGATTTTTTTGGGATTTTCACTTTGATATGATTTTCAGTGTCGGTATCAGATCGTTTTTCGTTGGAACTAGTTGGGGAATTTGGTGATGATTTATTTGTTGTTGTTCCAATCAATAAGCCACGTAATGTTGATTGTTGATTATTATCATCATCATCGTCACTCGATGAATCACTGTCATCGCTTGTATTATCATTATTTTTTTCCGTCATTTTATCATCCTTAGCCATATTTGTATTTGTACCAGACTTTTCATTTTCATTTTTGGTGGCCAACGATGATTCCATTACTTGTTTAATTGTCGCTTCTGAATCTGATGAGCTAAAGTCCAACTTATCAAAACCATTGGATTTATTATCATTCAGAATGGCTTTAACAAAATCTTTGCACATGCCATTCGTTGCTTTGGGTGGATCAAGTTTACTTAATGAACATTCACAATGTTGTTCAATGTCCCATAATTTTCGGTCGGTGTGAACGCGAAGACCAAGCTTATTCAATGAATCACCAGCTATAATTTGGGTTAACATTAAACGTTCTGGATCATGAGCCATTCGATTGTTACAAAAATACCAAAAAAATTCATCACGATCATTGACGCCATCATTGTTCCAGATTTTCTTTTCGCAATCTTTGCGAGCTTTGTAGCAATCAATACAAACACCAAATCCACATCGTGTACATGCCCAATGATAATTGAATAGCGTTGTCTCGCATACATCGCACATTTCCCGGATACCCTGAACGATGCGTTTCCAAGCAATTTTTTTGTCTGAAAAAAAAAAAAAAATTTTATTTATAATTGTATGAGAAATTTTTCCTCTACCAAATCAATTCGGAAAAAAACGCTAAAAAAATTTACCAACCTTCGTTCATCTCTTCAGCTTTTTTCTCTTGATTGTATAAATTACAAAAAAGATCAGCCACCTTGCATAACAAATATCGGGCCTGCATCACATCCAAATCTTTTGACGAATTATCGCTTTCGAAATTCCACACTTTGAGGTCATCTTTAGATGAATCGTTTATTGGATCCGAAAATCCAGCGACTGCCAATTGGCCGGTTTTTGTATATCTAAAAGGATTAAAACACACCAACAAATTAACAGATATTCATTCAATCAATAAATGACATTGCAAACAGTCAACATACTTGAGCTTTCGAAATGCATAGAAACGACAAAATATTGTTGCCTTGACTTTTGAACGATGATTTGCTATTAATCGGCATTCACGGCATTTTCCCAATTTCGGTGCCACTTCACAGCATGGCCCATCTTGTAAAAAAGATTCACCAGTCTTTTTTAAATGTAATATTGACGGCCTTTTGAATTCTTTCGCATGATGCGAAATTCTTCTCTTTTTGCTGAATGTCAAATGGTCAAATGTCAAATATAAATGTAACCAAAATGTATTTGAGTTTGTAATGAATAAATAAAATTTAATACTCACGCATCCGGTTCGTCTTTTGGCTGACGAATTCGTTTTTTTGGCGACTCCTTATCTTTGCTACTTGCACTATCGTTGCCGTTCCCATTTATAGCTTCTTTATCAGACATACTATCTTTGTTACTTTCACCGCTTTCTTTATCACTCTCACTTCCAAGCACTGTATCTAATGGTTGTCCCTATTTTCGCACAAATTCACAAGCAATAATTTGTTAAAAGTGAATTATGACCAATTGATGGTTGTCCAAATAAATAAAATATTAGGATGATTGGAATAGTTGGTGGCAATTCCAAATACACTCAAAACTGGGAACATTGTTTGTTTTGGAATGCCAAACATTCGTTATCAAAAAAAAAAAAAAAAAACAAAAAAAAAACACACACAATTCAAAGCTGAATATGCGTTGTTATAAATTTCACATACTTTTTCTTTTTTGTCCTCAGTGGCGCGACGATATCCAGCTTTACGCCGTTTCCCTTTTGGAGGTTTACGTTTGGTTACACTTTTTAACGGCGTTGACTATATTGAATGACAGAATAAAATGAAAAATATCTTTAATATTTATTATTCAGTTTCAAGTTCAACTGCATATTTAAAGTTAATCACAAAACCCTTTGAGTACTTTTCAACAATTTTCGTAATCGGCAAATATTCTAATACTACACTATATTCTCTGTTTTACTGAACCGGTTTCATATTATGCTTACTGTAATCAATATGGGATAGATGGGTCGAGCACGCGCACAATGCGCAGAACAAAAAAAAAACAACAACAACAACATACAACAGAACGACGCTATTTTGTATTGAAATAAAACATTCAAGGCAAATGTTAACACTGAGCCAACGACTTGACTACGAATATTCACTCAAAACGAAATGAAACTGAACTAATGAAAGGATTTCATCGAGACCGAAACGTAACCGGCCAAAATTCGTTTCACTGAAAATGAATCACTTCTTGGAATGACCAACATACAAACGTTTCCAGTACGATATGTGTATAAAGTGAATCAATTGGAATATCATTGATTCAATAGCTTTTGCGAGTTTTTGCAATCGGAATTTTTCTTTTCGTTTGCTGTTTTTTGCTAATATGTTTTTGGAAAAAAAAATTAATGCGACATACTTCCAAAATTTTACTTTAATCTAAAAATCCACCGAATTTCTATGACGTTGCAATTGATGAAGTTTATTGTGAAATTGCGAAAAAAAAACAATAATCAACTACACTTTGCTTTAGGCCTTAGACATGCGAAACAGCACATATACACACAAACACTTTAGTCTTTGTTTTCTCAACCATTCGAAAGTGACGCTTGCCTTGTATTGACATTCCGTAATATAATGCCATCTATGGGGCAATTCTATCGGTTTAGCGTATTCATTTTTTATTAATATTGTTAAATAGGAAAATCGGCAATGACTTACATCATCCGAACTGGAGCTATCATTCATTTTGTCGGAATTGTCCTGATTTGATACTGGATGCGACACTGTAATTATTGACTTTTTCGGTGGCTGAGCACGTACACCTGTTTCGAATAAATCCCATAAATCGATGCAATTGATCAGTAAAAAAAAAAAATGCAAAATGCAATTCGTTTCAATATTTTTATTAGGGCTTTGGGTTCAATTTACCTGATTTTCGACTGTAATTATTCACAGACAAAGAGTTACCATTATTGCAATGAGCTGCTGTTGTCGTTTTCGAAGTATCATCTTTATCGTCATGTAATGTCATTGTGCCATCCGTGGTGATATTCGATTGATCTGTAGAGCTTTGTTGTGACGATGGTCTTATCACATAATTCGATAATGTGATTGAATTGTCGTTGTCTTCGCCTGTATTATGCCTTTGTAGCCAGGCTTTTTTTAAATGACGCGGAGCTGCTGAAAAATGGAAAATTTATTGTAATTTCAATTCGAAAAAAAAAATGTAAAGAAAACAAAAAAATTACCTGGACTAGATGGTTTGTCATTCGAGTTTGGGCTTGGTGCCGGACTTGCTCGAAGTAAACCATTTGCTGAATTTGTGTGTACATTCGTTGCATTCAATTGTATTGTACTCGATTCAATAGGAATTTTATCACTAAGTTCATTTGTTTTTGTATCGATACCATTCTCATTAGGCTCATGGCTTGTTCGGCTACTTGTGTTACTTTTGTCGCTGTGCGTTTCACCAAAATTGGATTTGGGCGAAATGGCCGGTGATACGGATTCAATATCATTGTCATTGATAAATAATGTTTTTGCTGATGCGACACCTATGCAAGATGTTGTAATAATTTTTGGTTTAACATTCGAATCGATCGATGATGTAGATGACATTGAACAAAAAACAGTATTTTGATTATGAGGCTGTTGCTGTTGCTGTTGCTGTTGCATGTATAAATCTTTTGATGTCGTGGTTGATGACGATGATGATGATGATGATGATGATGACGATGACGAATGAACTGATAACGATCGACTCAGATCAATTTGAATATCTGTTTGTTCAGGCACAATAATTGGTGGGCTTTGTTCATGCTGCACACGTGACGATTGGCTACTTATACTTTTTGCATTCAATGCAATTGGATCATCATCGGCTGAAGTTGTTTTATTGTTTGGACAACGATCAAAAATGCCTAAATCCAATGGTTTCGATTGTATATAAATGGACGTTGATGAATTTGTGGAACTCAATTGGGACGGTAAATGAACACCGGGCGAACTTGTTAACAATATAGGAGCTATTGATGGTGACGATGGTGATAGATTTAATAAATGCGAATGTTGATTGTTTGGACTTTGTCGCAACGGTTGATGTGGAAGGACGTATTTTTGTGAATGTGAATGTGCCGGCGGTGGTTCTGTTATGGACAAAAAAACCAAAAAAAAAAAAAAAAACAAAAATTATTCAAAATTAATTATCCAAGGTTGTGTTGATTTTTGGTTCTTTTACCGGTGATTGTGCGATCAATTATTCCGATTGGATTGATTTTTTGATCGGTTGACAAGCTACTGGGACGGCCATATATTTTTGATGGTGCCGGCGATGAAACTTTCGGTTTAGTTTGAGCATTAATCAGTGCTATTGCTTGCTGATCAGTTAATGTTCGGCCACGTTCGGTTACACGTGGTGAAAAAATTCCGGCATTTTGTTGATGAGTTTGTTCATTTGACACAATATATTGACCCACTGGCATCGACGGCGGCTGATTTGATTGCTGTTAATGTTATTTAAGTGAATTTGATTGAATTGAATGATAATTTCACTTTTTTCTTTTTTCTCTTTTTTTTTTTGCTTAACAGTGTAAATTGACTCACAAATGCTGACGTTGATGGCGGTAATTGTAACTGGATCGTTTGATGTTGTTGTTGTTGTTGTTGCTGATAGCTTGGTGCATATGATGGCATACTTGGTACAGGAACAGAGGGTATTTTTTCGTAGGATTGAGTTGAATGTGTTTTCGGTTGTTGGTACAGTACAGGTGATTGGTTTTGTACAATCATTGGAGTTTGAAACTATATTTTTTTTGATGAAAATAAAAGGCATGATCTTCATTTAATACACGTTCAAATAAAAGAAAAATCTTCTTCTTCTTCTTCTTCTTTTTGAATACCTTATCCACAGCACGATGAGCAATGATCGGATTCGGTTTCAGTGATGTGTCATGCTTAACAATAACACCCGTTGATTGTTGATTGATAATTGACGGAACATTTGTATGAATAATTTCTGTTTTTGATGTCTACAACATGAAAGAGAAAAGAAAGAAGAAGAAAAACAATGGATCCGATATCAATTGAAATGTAACTGTATCAAAGTTTATAAATATTACCTTTGCATCTTTTTGATATTGAGCAGAATTTCCATAATTGTAACCGAATATTGGCAATGAATTGGGAGACACTCTATCGCTTTTAATGACATGAACTATGTCTAAATTTTTAATTGATTGTGATGTTGGATGTTGTGACGATGTTGCTAGTTCATGATGTGCTTGGGATGGAATATATTCAGGTGTTTGTGTTCTAGACAGTTGTACGTTGGGCTGTAAATTTGGTATTTTTTTTTTTTTTTTTGGATTGATTAAATTCATGGAATAATTAATAAAAATAAATTTGAATTACCATTAACAATTGGTGATGTGATGGCGAATTAGTTTTCGATTAAAATAAATTGGTTGTGGCCACAATCCTCGTTTACCCGCTAAATCATTCACTGAAAGTTCTTCGGGCATTTTGGCCGATATAGGTGATTGAGTCGTTGCATAATGATTTTGATGTTGTTGCTGTTGTTGTTGTTGTTGAGGAAG
Organism: Mayetiola destructor; assembly: GCA_000149185.1. Taxonomy (NCBI): domain Eukaryota; kingdom Metazoa; phylum Arthropoda; class Insecta; order Diptera; family Cecidomyiidae; genus Mayetiola; species Mayetiola destructor. Next base: position 137,920 of record GL501988.1, read on the forward strand.
CTGCTGCTGCTGCTGTTGCTGCTGCTGTGGAACCATCGAATGTGACTGCGAAGCCGGTATCGTATTTATCATCCACGCAGCACGCATTTGCTATTAAAGCAAAAGAATTGAAGAAAAAAAGAAAAAAGAAATACTTGAGTGTCGAGTCGTGAAAAAGAGCCATCTCATTGACTTTCAATGTGGATGTCATTTCATTTTCCCATTGTTGGGTTTTATGCTGAGAAAACAATTACTGCCTTCCATAGCAATTGATTAACTAACGAATGCAGCGATCAAAACAAAGAAGACTTATTCATGCACAAATGAAGAAAAACTTTCAAAGGCGCAATAAATAAATAAATAAATGAAATTTATTATTATTATTATTATTATTATTCAGCACAGGTTTCGTCTTTGTTTCCGCTATGTGCGGGCGCAATGTGAATTTCTTTCTGAATAGAATTTTAATCCGTTTGCTTTGTTTACTTTGATGTTTATAATTGTGTGTACACTGTGAACTGTGAACACTTATGAAATGTTCAACGTTCGATGTTCATATGTAGTTTTTGTAGGTTTTTGATGGATGACTAACACTGAAATTATATTATTTCTATATATAATGTCTTCATGCGTTTGTTTGGAATTTGTAGCAAAATGTTGTTTTTTTTTTTTTTTTCAAAAAGAAAAGCGTCTCTGAATAAAGAATAATCACACAGAAAATGTATTGAATGAATTGATAATAACAAGCAAAATTTTCTTCAAAGCCAAAATTGGGCATATGACTTGTATGTCAAATCGGAAACGAAAATTAAATATTCGCTGTAATCATCTCTTTGAACAGCTGATAAGTACTGGATTTGGCATATTTAAACAACTTGTGCAAATGTCGCATCATCGCTGTAGCCGTTGCTGTTTATCAACAAACAAATGAATTTCATTTGTGAAATTGGAACGAAGTACAATGACACTTTCTCTAACTGGGCTACAGAATCCAAGGGCATTACGTCTTCATTGTTATAAACATATACAAAAATCTAGTAGGAATTTCGTTTTAGTTTCCTGTAAATTTCTCTTTTAGAATTAAAACCAAAACAGTTCACATTCGCGCTATAATCTAGATTCAGCAGAATTGTCACAATTTTTATCTGTGCTATATATTAACTGTCTACATAATCATGACCTCTATAATAATTTGGTGCGTAAATTCCCATCAAAAAGGGCAAAACAAAGAAAGAAGATCAACAAAAGAATGAATTCGAAACAATTTGGAAAGTCAAAAAAAAAAAAAACATACTTAATAAATTTTTGCAAATCTTTCCATTCAAATATGTCAAAATGATATACTCTGATTTGTAGCTATTCAATTAATATTATTATCAATGAATTCTAATCAAACGACTGCTACGAAAGGCAGTCAGTTACCTTGATTTACAGAATGTCGCAATTCACCAATAAAATTACTACCAAAAAAAAAATAAAATAAAATAAATAAATTAAAACACACTAAACTAATTCTGTACGAAGTTCGAAGTCTATTGGACTGGTGTGGGCTCTTGTGTATTTGATATGAAACTCAATTCTCCTCAACTTTTATTAATTTCTTTTAAATTTTTATTTTTTTTTTTAGCGGCTGTGTGCAATGGTTCAACATCAGAACAATACATGTGAGAAAACAATGAATGTCTGAACACTCAGTTATGCCGAACAATATGCGGCAAATCTGTTCTAAAATACATAATTAAGTATGAATATTTTGTCGAGCGTTAACGAGATATACAGTATAGTTCCTCTAAAAGGACCACTTTGGCATGTCGGTCAATTGGTTCACAAATGAGAAATGATCCTGTTGAAGAGATTTAACTGTATGCATTTACGAATACGATATCGATTAAACAACAAAAATTCGATGCTCGCTCGACTAACATAATATAAATGTTTGAAACTTTAGACCAAATCTTCTCTCTGAACTAATAATTAATAAATTCATTTGATTATTATTATTTGATGCTCGATACGAAAATGAAATGATTATTTATTAATTTGTCGGTCGAACCCAAAACTGAATTTGTTCCTAGAATTTTGTTCGTGTACTATGAAAGGGAATGTATTGGTATTTCGGTCCAAACTGAATGCATTTTTGCAATCGAAGGTCGAAATCAGTTGAATTCAGTCACAGTACCGTTTTGATTGAGCTACCATCAACACATAATAATCATTCGCTCTGCTCAAATCCAATTCAGTGCATTGGCAATATTTTGTTATTTTTTTGGTTTTTTTTTTTTTTGGAATAGAGTTCTTGTGATACGACGAAAACTTTTTTCTGTTTTCATTTAAGTCGTGTACGTGACGTCTCTATGATAGGATATCTCCCTAAACAGACCACATTGCTTGCAGGTTAATTGGTCCACAAATGAGGAATGGTCCTTTTACAGAGACTTTACTGTATAATGAATACATACGGAATACTGAGCAATTCAACGACAACCAAAAAAAAAGAGAAAAAAATGATTCAATGGATTTTTTTTTTTAATTGATAAGATAAGTTGGGTTGATGCGTATATACATATGTGCACAAATCAAGCACTTTTATGGGATCTTAATTTCGCAGTATAGAATTTTTTTTCATTTGGCATGTGACATAGATTAACATTAAACAACACACACACACACACCAGCACACACATTCTAAATGTTAGAATCAATTAAAATGCCTTGAATCCACGTAAAACGAATGAAAATTTGGTTACGTTAGCCCTGTTAATGCGGCTGAATCCAGTCTAGTTTGTTTGGATTGATTGAATTTTCGAATCAGAATAAAGTTTAAGAAATACAATGTGATTTGTAAGAACGTCAATCATTATCATGTGAGAAATGGGGGAAAAAATTGATATGTATGCATAAAAGATTGGGGTCTGACTGTGATGGACTAGGTCGAGCGAATAGTGTATAACTATTTATATTTTTATTCACTCTATCATAATAATACATATCAGGCATTTAAATCAGGCGGCCGGCTGCGATAAGCTTTTTCGGTCTGCTCAAATATTATCACATTTCTAGTCTAGTTTTGTATGTACTAAATAAAAAAGTAACACGAATCATTTACAAGTAATAAAAGACCCGTCGCTATCAACTAAAAAAGATAAGTGAAAATGTTTTATTTATATACGTTTATCGTATAATATTTATGAAGTCCACACGTATTGAATTGAAATTAGGTGTAAACGAAATAATAAGAACAACAATGAAAACTGCGATTCGTTAAAGCAAAATCAATCGCAATAAAAGAATAAATACGAAGTTCATAACATAAGTATTACAAAATTCGTAGCACATGTTACACTGCTAATGTACGTACTTATATTCAAAATTTCGGATGAGTGTGAATTGTTAATTTGTAATGAAAATGTAAGTGTTAAAGAGAAACATCAATAAAATGGCTTCATCACACAATTCACCTTCAATATACCATGCTTATTTTGGCTATCAAATCGAAATATTACTGTCTCACTCAATAAAAATAATCATTTCCAATATTGACGAGTACACATTTCTGAATCCATTTAAATTGGATTTGGAACACATGTCATTTATATTGTGTATATTTGGGCAAATTTTCAGTGCACAGAGGCAACAGCTCTGATTGAAAATGTTGTTGAAAAAGAAAAAAAAAAATTGTTTTCTTTTTTCTTTTAATTGGTCAAGCTTGCTTGTTGTGTTATTGGAATTTTTTTCCACGCCCAGCGCATGGCACTCATCTGACTTTCGGCACATATTGCCATTTAATCTCAGGCATTCGCAATAAAACGGAAATACCAATACAATAATTTGACACACATGATTTTCATTATTATCAAAAACCAGTTTTTGTTATTTCATTCATAATCATGCTGCTATATTGAGTGTGTCGTGATTAATTTATCAAATTGCGCTTTAAACAACATTTTGGAAAAACGACCAATTTTGTTTAGATAACGAAAGATTCTCATTGTTTCAAATGTTTTCTAAATTATGTTTAATAATATTAAATATTCGATACTATTGGAGCTTCTGAGCTGTTGAGATAATTGTAATCATGCTATTTAGATCTTCACTTCACAAAACTCACTGAATTTCGAACTTTTCAGTTCGATCCAGAAATGGAATTCACCTAACAAAAAAGCAAAAAAAAAAGAAAAAAGCGATACAAATGCTAGCAGAAAAACTCTAAATTTAAAACATTTCAAAAATGTTGTGAATCGGAAATTCTTGTGGATTTCTGATTTTCCATCAGATTCGATTAAAAGTTACGCTCTTTGTGGCATATGATACATAACTAAATTTCATTTCAAGAGTTGATCAGTCAACCAAAAGAAAAAATTTATTCGTGGCCTCCTATTCGTATCGAATGTATAACGTATTTGCTTCAGATTTGTTGAAATGAGTTGTTAAGTTGTCACAATTAATAAAATACATATCACCGAATGCTATCATAATATTGTTGACGTGAATAATTCAAAAGTTACATTCGACACGTGATTCAGTTTTTTTATTTTCTTTTACACGAGATAATAGTCACATCACACTATCTACTTTATCTTTAATATAATAAATAATATTTATTTTCATGCGATTTTCGATTAATAAGTTCATCGATTGAAACCATCACGAATAAATCAATATTTTCTGATTAAATGCTGATTGGCTTAACAGTGGCAATCGACTGCCGAATCGTTTATGGTTTCTCAATCGAAGTCTCACACATTTCTGAAATAATGTGATATTCATTTTATTTTCTTCAATTCTCTATTTTCGTTTCGCTTGTTTTTAAAAACAATCGTGACTGTGCGTTCATTGCATTTAGGATCCAACAACGGTGGCAGCTGTTACTTAAAAAAAAAAAAAACAAAAACAAAATAAAGCAAAAAACTCCATTGGATTACGTTTCACTTTTATAGTACAAAGTACAAAAATAATATGAAAGGCATTCATTCCATAATAATCAATTTGGGTATGAAATTAATATTCGTTGAGAACGAAGGAAATATCGTAAAAACATAATCGCATTCGCAATAATTGATGACAGGTGCCATTCCTTTCCTATGCGTTTTCGTATTTCGATGGGTTTGTTTTGTTTGAATAAGACTAAAAAAAAAAAAAAAAATTCAAATTACTATAATTCGCATTCGGCATTCAGTCACTATTGAATTGGACGAGAATGTTGACATGGAAGACACCATTTCAATGTGACTGACGGAGGAATAAATGGTGAAAAATTGAATTTTGTTTAAATTCCTTGTCTCATTTTTATGGAATGACACGCGGTCTTAAAGGTTGCACGTGCATACAATTCACTGAATGTATACAATGTTAACTCTGTACACTGTACAATATATGTATTTTAAATGATATGCGCTGTTCCTGTGCCGTCTATAGAAGCGCGAATGGAACGATATAATTTTATTGATCTTCTTCGATCGTGTGTTTCTTTTATTGTGAAGATTTTTAGCATCGTCACATTTTTCTCGACCAAAATTCTGTTCAAAATTTATACATCGTATATATTAATACGCTAACACAGAGCTGTCCCTCCCTTTTTTGAGTTGGATACTGAACCAATTTTTATAAAATATACACCATTGGAAACGTTCTGACGAGTAGATGTGCAGAATCTATTTTTTTATAAAAATCGGTTAAATATTCAAAGGTCGAAAATCAGGTTGAAGAGGAACATGTAATCCTTGATACGATACATGCAAAGAATATTCACACGTACACAGCTAGAAAGGCAAAACAGAGAAAAACAAAACACACGCTGCAGCGGCGTTGAACAGAAATGAACGTAAATGTGTGTATGTAGAATTTTTCTCCATTGAGCGTCCATCTGTGTGTTTTGTTCTTTATCTGTTTCGTCTTTTGCTGTGTATATGTGCTTCACTGACCACTAGATCACATTTTATTAAAAATATTTATTTTTTTTTGATTTTTGGTTTGTTCAAACCGTTGGAGTGCATGTACACAATCTGATTTTTCTCCTAATAATAATAATTAAATTTTTCTCCTAATAAAATAATTCTCACGGCAACAATGAATGATATTTTTATGCATTATTGACTGAATGCAAAGAGCATTAAAAATTGTCACCACAAGAATTTAGATTAAAAATGTTGTGAAATTAATACGTTGCAATCCCATTTGTCATTTGCTTCATTACGGTGGATTATAGTCTGAGATATCACCATCGATGATGTTAAATTTAAATAAATACGGCAATCGATCTGTTTGCAAAATACGTATGATAAATCACGCAAATGTAACCGTTTCTTATGAGAATGATTTATCATGTGCCGTTCGTTCTAGGTAACTGACCTTGCGTTCAACCGCACTGTTACACACATACATGACAAATCGCATATCGTATCGAATTCAATAATAATTCTCAATTTGCATCCTTCTTTGGCTATCGAAATCAATCGATAGCAAAGAGTGACGAAATTTTTTTCTAACGGTTCACACGCATTGAAATGTCGTCGATGAATATGAATGCGTAATCGGATTGATGCATTTCTCAACACCTTACACCAATCGATTTTGAAGATTTTGAAATCATTCGGCTTTTAAACACCATCAAATTCAGTAGTATATTCAAATTTTCCCGAAACAATAGACCATTGTTTGAAGTTCATTTTTGCATCGATTTTGAAGTGAACAGTTGTGTATTTTTCCGGTCAAGATGCGACAGTTTGTAATAAAGAGGAAATTGAGTAGCATTTTGAATGACGCGGATTTAATTACTCGAATCGATCAAATAGCTGAAAATGTGTCAAATATTCAATTCCTTGCGTCGCATTATTTGCATAAACGATCGATTCAAGTAATTTTATCGGGAGATGCAGCGCTTATTCGCCGAGAATTCGATCGACCGGTCAGTGATTTAATGTTCAAATCCGATTTTTTCGCGGTGAAAGCCAATACAAGAAATGCAGAGCGTGATGCAGACTTCATGCAATGGCTGGCAGATGTCAATCCACCAATTCTTCTGCCCGATGCATTGCATTGCAACAATGTTTGTGAATGAAGCCATGAAAATGTACAAGACCAACTACGCAAATAACATCAGTATGCAGGCCAAACAAATGTTTCGCAAGTTTTGTAAAGCTGTTCTGTATAGTACTGGACGGATTTGGCCAAGAATTGTCTTGAACAAATTGATTAATCGTGCAGTTGATTGGTTCTTTTATTTCACCCAATACGAGCCAAATGATCGAAGTCCTGTTCGCACAATTATTGATGAATTTATTTGGGAAATTTTAATCGATGATGAAGATGTTGGTCGTGGATTTTTGAGTGGTTCGTTAGATGCCCAAAATTTTTACCAATTTGCAAAATATTTCATCAAAATGCAATTGTATGTGCACCACTACAACGATACTCATCCGGAACGAATGGTCAAATCGTTTAAAGTTATACCATTGCATAATTACCATAAACGAATGGTTATGATTGACACCGAAACAATGAAAAAAATGAGACACATGCACTTTGATAAAAAAATTCACAATATCAATCCCCCAAAATCGGATGTGTGGGCGCCTTTTCACTTAGAAGATCTGGAGAAAATCAACCAACGTTTCGATTTCAAAATAATGTCCGATGGTGTGACTGCGGCTATTTTGATGTGTGTCGACACGGCCCAAAGATCTACCATTAAAGGAGCTCTTTGATCATATTCCACGAGGTGAAATTGAAAATATAAATTTTGATGCAAAAATCGGTATTGACCCGGGTGCAAAAACAATGGCTGCATGCACAAAACAACATCAAAACCGAGATCTCACCGAAGAATGCTTCTCTATCGAATCGAAAAAATATAGAGAATTGGCAGGTATTCGAAAAAACGAATACAATCGCCGTTCAATTACTGGTCGAGTGAGTATTTTATGAATTTATTTTGATGTTCGAAATTATTATTATTTCGATTGTTCTATTTATCAATCGATTGTTCATCATAAATCATTTGATTGTGTGTAATAAATGTTCCTTTTGTTTTGGTCTCATTTGACAGTTCGATAAAAGAGAACGAGAAGCACGAGAAGCCAGTGAGATTCTGATTACATCCAATGGCCCTGATTATGCTGAATTTGTTCGACACAAATTGGAGTTTTTTAATGAAGGCCGAAGAGTAAGTCAATGAAATGCATTATAAAAATTCATAAAATAAACGATTAATGGTTTGTCATTGTTGTTTTCGAAGGTCTATCACCATTCGTATGTGCGAAAGTTGAAATTTGATGCTCATCAAGAGAAGCTGGCAGCGATGTATGCAATAGCAAAAGAAATCATCGGCCGTTCAGCGAATCGATGGAATAAAACATTAATTTCTTTTGGACACTGGCGATGGACAGCAAACTCACCAATTCGTGGAATTCGAACACCACTAAAATTGCTTCGTTTTTGTTTGCAACAACTTGGTTCAACGGTAATTGTGATTGGTGAACATCGGACATCCAAGCTATGTAACTTTTGTGCCCAGACAATGATCAATGAAGATCGGTAAGTAGAAATGAATCAGTTTTATTTTTTGGCAATTTGAAAGAAAACTATTAAAAAA
>GL501988.1:149808-160176 GCA_000149185.1 Mayetiola destructor
AGAGAGAGAGAGAGAAGGGAGACAGAGATAGAGAAAACCACTGGAATGTAAACGTAAATTTCATTTAAAATTGTCTGAAAAGTTCAATATGAATATATAATTCATTCGTTTTTTATAGTGTGTTTGTTGCAGTCATTACAAAATTATTATAACATAATGTTTATGTTTTAAGAATAAAGATAAAAACGTGGAATCTGAAATATGTACACATGACCTTTACCAAATCATTTTAAGGACGGGAACGATAATAAAATCGTAAAGTTGAAAACCGAACATTGTTTCTGGCTGGGAAAGGATGGAAGGACGAAAACAGAATATGTGTATGGATAAATTTATACATGATTCAAAATAAAGCGATGATTGTGTTAAAATGTTTCACTTGGTACTGGGCATCCTTAACACATTATGACATTTTGTGGTATATGGATATTGATTTAGTTGATGATTTGAACATTTTTAAATAAGCTTTCAGCTATCAGTTTCGTTTAGCGTTAATCTTTCGTTTAAAAATAGATTGTTATATTTCGAAAAGAAAACAGTGAGAATTGGCTTGGAAATGTTTTATGTGTCAAAAACAAACAATCTCGTCATCATAGAATGGTAAAACCAGACGTTCAAATTATGATATACAAACAAAAACAAAAAACAAATTATGAAATTATTTTCCAAAGAAAAGCCCTCGCAGTCCAATAAATTTTTTTTTATCGTAATGTATTTGTATAGTTTTGTTTCAAAGTGTGTTTATTATAGTTGCTTAAGCTGAACTTAAAAGAGATGAATCATGAATACCGAATTTAAAATTTTCATTTAAGCCATCAAATAAGCGAAAGAGTTTGTGTTTTTTTCTTTTTTTTTTTTTTGCTAACGAGCAGTAAATACTATTCACCGAATGATATTGATTATGATTAACTTTCCAGCATCAAAACTTGCTGACCATAAAACTAATTTGTAACTTCTGTGTATTTAGCAAATGAAATGTTTACCAAAAGCATATGAATGGCTCAGAATAAAAATGGCCCCACTATGAGATTGGTAATCAAAAATTGAATATGGAATAAATAAACGCCATAAAAACTGAACACATTTATTGTGTGTTAAATTTAAAAGAAATCATTTGGGCCATTTTATTCTTGAAATCAAGCTGGGCCTTATTGAGTCTACTCACAGTCCCATTCATGAATATTTTTTTTGGTATTCATGGGTCGCGGAATATAGGCCGGCAAAAATCGTCTCCTTCTCCGTTCTTTCTATTTCATTTATTTGATGAGAACTATGGAACTCTATCAACGAAGGCCAACACAGAATAGACATAAATGCGTGTCATTTAATTTTGTAGTGGTTTAGAATGGTGGGAATGCAAATTGCGCATTATCATTAAAATGTGCAAATTTTAATATTTTTCGAACTTTGTCCAGAATACATATATTGAAAGCGATTTCATTCGTAATGCGTAATAAAATAAAATAAATTATAATAATAACAACAAAGTTTGAACCACTTCAATACCAATACAATGAAATGCATTTTTATTTTTACACTCGTTTCATGTTCCAACTCTGGTTTTTCATTCTTGAAATGGGCCTTTTTTATGCTGGACCATTCATATCTACTTTGTCGCATGCGTGTGTATAGTGTACACGTTGCTGGACTTCAGTTAGCTTAAGTACTTTATGGAACATTCGATTTTCTTTTGCTTAGAGAAAAACCTTTCTTTCTGAAATGTTCGCAAAGAATTTTGATTCAAAAATTGATTCTAAATGTGATGAAATCTCTTTTGAGTTTGAGGAAAATAAAATATTTTTGAAATTGAAGAATCATCATCATCAATCAACAACAATAACAAAACGAATATCTGATTATTATTTGATTCCTTCATTCATCCTTGGCTATGCGCCGCATTAATTAACATTTTTCAAATAACAATCAAATGGAATTTTATTTGCGTCGAAACAGATTGCTTTTGAGTTGTAAAGAAGAAAAACAGCAGTCAGCAATCACAAATGACACTCTCAATTGTTTATACTTTAATAAATATAGATTGGCTAACGGGATATTTGCGACTTAGAACTATCAAATTAGTATATTTTTTTTCTTGTTCCATTAATTTCAGTATCATATTACATATATACATATAATAAAATGTTTTGTATCAAAAATAAAGGTGAATTACGAGTAATTTTTTGCTGAAAACAAAATCACCGAAAAACATACTGTGATACTGTGATCGATGGCCGTACGAAGATTTGTTCTCAACCAATCAAGTTTGCATTATTGTCGAATTGTTGAAGTTAAAAAATCAATATTTTCAATTTCTTTTTGACCATTGAACGATTCAGTTCAGCTATTTGGGAAAAAAGAAAGAAGAGATTATGTTTAATTTGTGTTTTAAATGCATGCAACTGCATCATCCACTATAGAATCAGATCGAAAAACAAAAAAAGAACATCAACACAAAACAATGAATCATATGCAATGCGTTCGGAATTATATTGACACTTTGTTCATTGAAAATGGTAAGAAAAACAAACCCAAACTACAATACATATTATTTGTATACGCATCGATCCATGGTCAACAGTCGACAATCATTTTGGAACGGGAAATAGAAGTGAAAAATGTGAAATGATCGAGGATTGAGGATTGAGTTCACATACAGTGTGCTTTTTTTTTGTTCATGAATAATATTTGGAATATGCCATATTCCATATTTAAATCAATATTTTCATTTTTCCATTTTTATTGCTTAATGGCATATTCATTAAGTGTATTGCGTTGTGTAGCATGATTTTCTAAGAATTAGTTATTCAACAGTGACGCAACGCATGTAACGCACATTGCAACCCAATTACAACAAATGCTAAATGTAAACTGAAAGCATAAATAAAATCAATGAGATATTAATTGAACAGGTGATATCGATATCACACTTGCCCGATACCCATGTGACCATGATTGATGTTGATAACATGAATAATACGAAATATTAAGAAAAGAAGAAGATACACTGCCAAGAAACTTGGAAGTAACGCTTGATGTATGATTTCAAAATATCTATTTTTCACGACTTATTTAAATGAATGAATTATGAAAAATTGCTGATTATTTTTTCTTTAGTCAAACATTCTTGGAAGATTGATCGGGCAACATCTTTGTGCATAGTTCGAAGGCAATCGTCGACTTCGATAAAAATAATCATTTTGTGAAATAAGTCAATCTAAAGTGCAGGAAAGATTAATTTTCAACATTTGCGGTATTCAAGCTATTCAGGAGGATTAACCAGCATAGCCACTATGAAAAATCCCATCCAGGAGTTTTAACCAGCATTGCCACTATGTAAAATCGAAATGTTATTAGAAAACTACGTCTTCTGGCAAAATTTCAACAATATCGGAGTTTTCGGACTCAAGTTATTGAGTCTCTTCATATAATTTTGCTAGAAACCAGGCTTCCTGGGGTGCTAGCGCCAAAATAGAAAAACATGTCTCGAGATATTCAAGAAATAAATATTATATCCAAATTTCAGAGCTGTAGCTGCCACCGATGATGAGCTATGCAGCACCAAGGTATACAGCAGTGCTAGCCCCAGAAGAAAAATATACTTTTTGAGAAATCATTATGAGAATCTACTGTCAAAATTTCAAAGCTCTGGGTGTCGGCGTTCATAAGCTATGCTTGGTACAAACAAACATCTAAAAACTGATTATAAAGCTTGATATGATACATCAAGCAAAAAAAAAAAAAAATCTGAGCACACAATAATAACAATGATTTCATGCAAACAGCAGACAAGCAACAGATAATAACAGATAATTTTAAGCATTCTATTTATTTTCCCAGATATTTTTAGCGTAGATTTATTTATTCGTTAGCAATTTATTGTTTCAGCTATTTTTGTTGTTCTTTGTCGTTGCAATTAAAATTATCTATTATTATCTTTATGTTGTTCATAGCTCATGGCTGATGGATTCACTTGCTGGCGCTATAAATAAATGTATTTGCAACAACAACATAAATATCATTCGGCTGCTGGACATCATAAGAAACAGAAATGTATCCAAATGTATGCATTAACAATTAACAATATTCCATTGTATACGTAATTCGGAATAAAAACACAATAGTTTTGTCACAAAAAGAGACAATTTAAGTTCTAAAGGTGCCCAGAAAAAGCAGCACATCCGAAACAAGCCAGTTATATCTGGTGTAAAATCTAGTAACATCTATTATAAAATCGAAATTTCGTCTAAATGATTTTTACATGCGGTGAAACCAAGAAATCCAATTGCTGACGCTAAATTTTAGCAATGGATGGCCAACTGTAGCAAGAAGAAGCACTGATATTGTTACGTTTTTGTCCACAACAAATCGGCTCAACAGTAATTGTGATCCATGAACATCGAACAATGATCTACGACACCCGATTGTAAGTGCAAAACAATTAATTTTATTTTTTTGCTATGATTTAAAATGGAAAAAATAGTCAAAAATCGGTCGTGCAATAGAAGTTTATCATAATCATAAAAAGCATTCATTTCAAAGCCATGAACGAAGGGCCTTATTGTGAATATGCATACACACTACACACAATGTGTATCAATTGTTTTGTATTTATTTCATGTCTCATAAATAACAAATTTAATAGCGCTCCAAATTTCAAATTTTTATTATCGTATATGTTTTGCGTTGAATGTATGAACAGGAATTTGTTGTTTATTCATTATGAACCAATCGAACCGACATTTGCTCCAGCAACCGTTGGTATATGAAAGCGCTTTTTTTTTTTGCTTTCAGATTGCACCTACAATGCGATTATACACACGGAATCCAAGGTCACAACTCAATGAATTGGAACCGTGATTACAATGCATCGCACGCAATTTCGCTAAAAGGATTGGAATAAGTTGCCGACCGTCCATTACCACAAAATTATTTGACAACAACACGATCATTATACTCGAACTCAAGTTCAATTTTCACGGTGTTGAAGATAGATTTTAGGTTCATTCAATTCCATTTATTCAAATGAAAAGAAAAAAAAATTAAAATTATTGTTCTCATTTAGTTCGTTTAATTACGCACAGAACGATTAAATTTCGGGTTTTTGTGGACTGTGAAATATAGACTAATGCAACAGGAACGCAATACAAGTATGAAACCACAATTTTTCGAAATATGAAATATGAAATCGAATGAAAGTGGAAGAGGGAGAAGGGAAGAATATAATAAAGTGTGTTGCGTGTGCACATTGTACATATGTGTCATAGGTTCACGTTTTGGTGTCGAAATTCCGAAAAATTTCGTTGGATCAGACGGAGACCTGAAAGCAGTATATAAATGTATGTTTTAAATTGTGATGACCCACATATATTCCATTCGTATGGGCTCTTTCACTCCTTTAGCATCAAACATAAAAAAGCATCAATATTGTTGGCCATATTATGATTATTATCATAACAATTGATACCTTTCAATAAATTATTATTTATCACGTAATCCAAACGATTAATCACTGTCAAGACATCGCAAAAAATTTAAAAAAATTATTTGGCGCGAATGATCCATTGAGAGTCGAGCTCCAAGAAATGGAAACAACAAAAAAGGTCGCTTCACTTGACAAATTTGTTTCGTTGAAAGAATTCATTGAATTCTTAAAATTTGAAAAGCATTTTTAAAACAAGAACACAAACGAATGCGAACGAACATGCACAATTTGAGTAAATAGTGAATAAATAGTGAATAGTGACAAATTGAAAGATAAAAAAGACCGGAGAAGTCAATTCAAAAAGTGCGAAAACGAAAATAAAAAATTTGGAAGCAAAAACAATGAAATGACGTAAAGTTTTAAAGACGGAAACAGTTGAAAATATATGAAAAAAGCGAGAAAAAAAACAGTGAAATAACAGTGACCATTGAACAATTGAACTGACATATAGTGCCAAAAGCGGATCCGGAGTTCAACTACAAATTATTAGAAATTCGAATATGCAATGAAAGTTGATTTTCGATCATTCTAATATATTACTATTATATTTTAACGTTTGACTGCGTTATTTTTTTTTTTGATTAACCTCTTAAATTTTTTCTTCAAAAAATTAACTTTTCTGAATAGAATATTATATTTTTAATTTTGTGTAATTTTGATCCAAAAAAAAAAATAAACAAAAAATAGCGAGAAAAGAATAGGCAGTCACTCTCTCGATGATAATTACCTTGATGTGGTGAGAGAGCTTAACAATCATTAGGAAATAAAAAAATTACTATTGATTGGAACCAAATATTATCAATTTCCTAATATTCTATATTTTCGTTCAATGTTGTGAAAAATACGAGCATTGTAAAGACGAGGAATGTAAAAACGTTTCATCGTCACAACGAGTGTAACAATGTAAAACCACTGATGCATTTCACTGGAAACTTCTCGCAATGAAAATGCAATTGGAATTTTAAATTAATAAATAATTTTATCTTTTCATATAAACTGGTAAATGTTAAATGTGTGTAAATAAATGCGTGAAATAAAATAAAATGCGTGAAATATAATATCATTAATTATTATAATTATTATTATTATAGAAGAAAAAAAAAGAAATATGAATAGGATGAAAGTGAATTGGCCTGTTTGGCCATTCATGAGCCTGCATCGAAATATAATCGACAAATATAAAGCTGAAATCTATGCTAAACGTTTCACTATATATATATGTATATGTATAAAATATATATATATATATATGTGTAAAATGTGCCCATATGTATAGTGTGTGTACAATTTAAGTACCGATGCGAATGAAACCGAAAAATTGAAACAAAGCCATGCATTTTATCTTGCGTTGCTGGCCATACATTTGAAATTGGTTTCGTATTTGCTTGTTTTTCTGGTTCTATTGCTCATACTTGCACACTGATTATGTTAATCATTTATTTTTGCTATTTGCAATTCATAATCATACATGCATTAGAATTGATGGGGTTGATTGTATCATTTCAGGTCATTCTATATTTCACTTTCACTGTTCGCATAGTTCCAATTGTTTTTTTTTTTCATTTCATTTCATTTCATTTCATTTCAATGCGTGAATAAACTCCAAAGTTAATTCATCTTGAAAATATTACAAAAATGTAAAACGGTTGAACTGAATGCAAGAATTTCATTTTCATTATTTTCCTTCGGTTAATAGCATTGATAAATGTTTTTTCTTCCGAAAATGTAAATTGGTTCTTTCCGTTTTAGAATACGTTCGGAATATCGATGATTATAATTATAATTTATGAATATTCACAGAATATTGTTCACTCATAATGAATGTCAACGCACATTTCATATTCATATATGTTTGATGAATCATGATTTATCAATGTAATATTTATTCAAGTTAATGGAAGGAATAGCGGATCGATATTTGATGAATATTACCCGTTTTCATTAATAAAATAAATAATCGATAAAAGAGAACGATGAAAATGGCAATTTTCGGTAAACGACTGTGATAAGACGACATATAACCGATTCAAATGAGAGATTCCTGACAAAATCTCACACGTGTATTTGTCAATGGCGCCGACGATAAACAGAGGAACCAGAAAACAAGGCAAAAAAGACTAAACATTATAATGAATGTGATATAAGATCTGAACAGATAATTACATTGGCACTTAGCAACAGCGATAGTCATTTTTTTTTTCACATCTGCTTCTATTAGAATTTTTCTTCTTGTGAATACATAATTATTTTTGCGAAAAAGTTTGTATCCGCAGATTTAACAGACGAGTGTATAAATTACGTTCGAAACATTTTTCGAATGTTTTTCATTTGTAATTTTTCTTTCGTTCTGTTCGTCTCCATAATGAGTATATCAAATCGTTATAAATATAGAATTTTTTTTTTTTTTTGGCACTTGATCTGCAGCGTTGAAATATCATTTCATTAAAAGATTTTTAACGTGATAGAGAGCTATTGCCCATTGTCTGATCACTGTCGCATATTAAAAGACGTTGTGAATTGTTGCGTTCGATTTATCGATGAGATCGAAAGGAGAGTATGTAATCCTCAATAATACATACATGCTCTCCTTTGAACCCCACTGATAAACTTTGTAGTGCCGGTACTGAACATTGTTGAAAAAAAAAGAAGAAGAGTAAACTAAAAGTTCCTCTGAAAAACTGAAATTTACTTTTTGCAAATGGAAACGATTATTTTCGAGTTGCTTCGTTTGGTGCTCGTCTGGTTCGTTTCAATGAAATTTTCAATTTTGTGATATCTTCAAGCTTTTAATCTTGATGACATAAAAGATTCCGAGCCGGCGGAATCGGTTTAGTCTTTTCATTCATAAACAACCGATCAAGTACTGTCCATTGATTTGACTAGGGAATAAACATTTTGAAGAATAATATAATCAAATCAGGTGCAATGAGAAAACGAATGAAAATCAAAGTTGAACAACATTTTAGGAACAAAAAAATAAAAGAAAAAGAAAAATTCGAAGAGATAATAAATGATTGGCTGCAGAATGAACAAAAATCAGAACATAATTCAATAAATGTACAGAGTGTCACAGTTGATTCCGTTCAGTTAATTCCTCTTAATAAATGGTGGTTAAGTCATGGCGAATGCAAATACAATATTGAATAGTAGTTTTGGGTTCGAAAAATACCGGCAATATTATTTTGTGATTTGGTCATCGCCGTCGAATCATTTAAGAAATAGAAAATTAGACCACTCTGTAGATTGAATATTGTATAGCATAAGAAACAATAGCAACAGACAAACGATAGGAACTGAAATGAACACAGACAAACAAACACACACACACACACCAATGTCCCAAATCAACAAAGTTGAATACGAAAGCATGCTCTCGCAAATAAACCGGTTCCGATCAAAATAATATAAGTGTTCACTGTTCAACATCATACAAAGCTCATACTTACGTGCACATGAATCGACATGAACAAATGGCAATCCAATTTAGCAACAACAACAACAACAAAAACACAGGCTGAGCAAACATTTAGAAACGTCGCGCATTCGAGCTCAAAACTTCAAGTTGAATTATGTTCAAAAAAAAAATAAAAAATAAAAAATAAAAATAAAAAACAAATACGTTTTCCGTATTCGCAATGCAATCTATGTAAATGTGAATCGCGAAAAAAAAAATAAAAAAATAAGAGCATATGAGAGAAAGAAAAGTAACAAACAACAACAAAAACAAAGACGACGATGATGACAGCAGAAGCAACGTTTACGAAAATGAGAATAGAATGAGAGAGCTCAGTTGTATACATATATTATGACTTCCAAGCCAAACAAAACAAAAGAACGAATCTCGAAAATTTAATTTTAAACAAAGTCAAATGTTCCGCTATAAGGTTAGCATACACAATATAGCCTGAAAATGAAACAAGAAGAGAAAAGACGGGGAAAAAAGCAGCAACAGCACCAGCTAAAACGACCAAATGAAGGTACAATAAAAACGATGACTAAAGATAAACCAAAACCGATGTAGAATCGTGTGTTTCCTTTCTCTTTTCCTTCAGTTCAACTTGAACGTTTTTTCGTTTATTGTTTTTTTCGTTTTTTTCGTTTTTTCGTTTTTTTTTTTCTTCAAAGTGTCATTTAATGGCTCATGTGTAATTCTTTCAATTAAAATCCGTATGTTTCTTTTCTTTCATTTTCGTTTCGAATGGAAGACACCAAAAAATTTGTGTGTAAAAAAAAAAAAAAAACTTGAACCAAAATCATCCAAAACAAGAATTGAATTGCACAAAAATATAATATATTCCCTGACATTGAAAGTGAATGAAAATGAAAAATATTGATTGGGATCCAGAATACACTCTGTAATTTATCAGTTGACAGATTGGACCATTGACCATACACAGATAAAAGAGTAATATTACCGCACCTCATTGGACTAACTACTCAAGCAAAACAAATGAACAGAAACAAAAAACACTTTCATATTCCTCTAAACACAAAAACCATCGATCGAAATAAAAACCGAATGAGAATAAAAGGCCAAGAGCATCGAAACACACATTTTCAAATTTCGATTGTTTTCGATCGAATGATGAGCGGAATAAAACATTTTTTTTCTTTCTTTCTTTCTTTCTTTCTTTCTATTTTTTTCGTGCGCTCACTTGAAAAACGTTCGCTAAACTGTTGGAGCTCGAAAGTGTGCGATCCAATGAGATAAATGATGATAAATAGAATTGGAGTGAATAGCGATGCCGACATAGGATATATAAACACAGACAAAATATCCAACAAATAAATGTATGGTAATGCGGTACGCTTGTGTAATGTGTGCACACACACACACACACACACACACACACACACACACACACTGGGACGAACCGGAACGAAAG
>GL501988.1:174483-187521 GCA_000149185.1 Mayetiola destructor
TTGTTAATCATATATATATATATATATATATATATATATATTTGTTCTGAGAATCATAGGTTATTATTGTTTTCTTTTTCTCATACAAATAAATTATGCATTAGCCAAAAAAAAAAAGTGAAGAAATTAATGTCGTTGGTTACCTCCATAATGATGTGATAGAGCACGATCTTTTCGTGTGACAATGGCTATTTGTTCGATTCAAAACGCTCTTTAACATTCGAATGAATCTGAATCAGAAACGTTTTGCCATTAAATTCACTAAAATGAGCACTTCTCACATTTTTCTCGAAAAAAAAAAAACAATTGTTAGAGATTCACGCCATCTTTTGGTAAATTGTCCAGTAAACTGACATAGTTTGGTCGGCAGAATATTTTTTGACTGTCATAGAAATGTCAATAACAAACCGATCCGATCATTAATAAATAATATTATCAATTCAAGTTGATTTATATTGGGACAAGAATCGGGAATAAATTGTGATGGACACATTTGTTCACAATTTTAATAATCTTGAGTTGGATTTTGTACCAAAAATGAAAAATTAAAAGTTATTGTATGGGAGATCGGCCAATTCATATAGACAATGTCCAATAAAGAATTGAATTCAGTCGAAACGACCCATTGTCAATGTAATCCCATTATTGCCAAAATTATTTACACTGAAATCAACAAAATCCGAAGTGATGCACTGAAATCGAATAAAATTAATGCTCAAACCGAATTACTTGGTGTTGAATTTGATTATATTTTGAAACAACGACTGTCTCCGTCAACTAATAACTCAAATGTGCCAATTGATTATTATTATTATTTTCGTATGATATTCATCGTTGTCATCGTAATCGGTATTTTAATTGGAGCGCTAAATTCAAATCTAATCGATGTTGTTCTTGGTGTTCGGTGTTTTATGCCAAATAATTATTTAATATGGGAAGCAGCACGGCCCATATCAGATTGTACTTTTTGTATTGATGTTCAACGTCCGCTTATATTAATGAATGTATCTCGAGACGAATTTTCGGTTAGCATTAATTTTCCTTTTTTTTTTTTTTTTTTTTTTTAGAAAAACATTTACATTTTTGATAAATTTCAATAATAATTTTTTTCCGCCCCTCCCTTTCTTTTTATATTCGTTTACAGCATTATGCGTACCTGTCTAGGCCGATTATTATAAAAAATGCCATTGATCATTGGCCGGCCCGAAAACAACTAACATTTCAATTTCTTAAACATCTCTATCAAAAATATCCCGACGAATTAAAACGTTTCGATGATGAATGTCAATTCTTACCATTTAAGTCATCGTTCAGATCGTTGAGCGAATTTTTTGAAATGTCAAATGAACGAGTCAACAGTGGTAGGCCATCATGGTATGTTGGATTCAGTAATTGTCAAACCAAAATTCTTGCTGAACTCCGACAATTATATCCAAAACCACACTTTTTACCTGATGATGCAGAAATACCGAATACGGATTATACGTTTCTGGGCTATGATGATGGGGCCGTAATGCATGTAATTATATCTTTTTTGCATTATTTGTAGACGTTTTTGAATTATTTATAATTTTGAAGGGATTTTCCTTTCAGTTGGACTATATACCACGGTTAATGTGGCAGGCACAACTACAGGGAATCAAATTCTGGAAAGTCAGACCAGCGCCTGAATGTGACGCCCGATGTTCAAGTTTTTCATTTTATGTTGAGCCTGGCGATGCCGTTCTCATTGATACACGCATTTGGTATCATGGCACATCTGTTAAATCTGGAGAATTCGCCATGACTATTCAATCCGAATATGGAATAAAAAAAAAAAAAAAAATACAAAGTATTATTATTTTTGCACATTATGTTCGAAAATTCTTTGCCAAAGATTCGCAATTGTTGAAGTTGTTCTCTCTTATGAAATATCTCAAAATCAAATAAAAAAAACAAAGAAAAAAAACAAAAATTATTATGATTCATTCAACCGACCCAGAGTTTCACCATAAATCCACCAGAGATCTCTGCTAACAAAGGAAACGAAATGACATTCCACCATAGTCTTGTTTTGTTTACGATTTTTCTTTACTTCTTCGCTTCCACTTGTCTCGGCATTGTAGTTCGTTTCATTGACTGATGATGAATGAGTGACTGAAAAAAATAAAGACTTCTCCAAAAACAATAAATAAATTTTCAGTTTTTGTGAACGAATTATTTTTGGATTTTTAATTTAATGGAAAATGTGAAAACGGAAACGATGATCGTAAACGCATAAGTAAGAGAATCCATATTGATCTTTACCGGCACTCATCATTCGTTCAGTTTTGTTTTCTTTTTTTTCTTTTTTTGGTTGTTCCATATTATATTCATTACATACATCAATATTGTGTCAGTTTGCTTCTGCTTTGTTTTTTTTTGTTGTTGTTGCTATTTCCATTTACATTCTTTCGGTTTTTAATGTATTCTTTGACAAAATGCACCCGTAAGTTTAAAATCTCACATAATAATTTTTTTTCAAATATCATTTTGTTATTCGTGTATCAATTGTTATCTATCGTAAATTGTGAAAAATAAAGAATTATATCAACATTTTGCATTATCAACAGTATTCACATTATATTGGGTTGCATGTTTGGCCAGCTTCAGCCCATCGATACCATCGTTAAATGATGATCATTTATCCAATTCATATACACTTGAACCGATCAATGGAACCAACGATTTTCGCATCAATTTATTTGAAGGCCAAGATCCACCATTGTTTCACGATGATCGCCATGCAACAGCAACAAAATGTGTTCGACCAGCCAAATGTGAAAAACTATTAAATACAAGCTGTTTTGGAACCAAAATTCCATTTAAATATACAAGCACATATTTGACAGCACACAATCAGGGTAATATATTGGATACAATTCGAAATTTTGAGGCACTTCGTAATGTACCCAAGTGTTGGGCAGTTGTTCAGGTAAACAAAATCTGTATGAATGGAAATTAATTCAAAAATAGTTTGTCCGTTTCAAATATTATTATTATTAATTTTGCAAAGTAAATTTGTGTTTGTGTTTTTATGTCATCAGCCATTTTTATGTGCCGTTCATATGCCAAAATGTGAAAGGATCAATGGCCGTGATATGGTACATTTGCCATCGTTTGATATGTGCCGCGTTATAATGGAACCATGTCGAGTTTTGTATAATGACACATTTTTCCAAGAATATGTTAAATGCAATCACACATACTTTCCATGCCGAAATTGTGGAAATGATTATCGTGAAATGAAATTCAATGCCACCGGTCAATGTATGCCACCGTTAGTATCAACTGAATCATCTGACAACCATTATAAAGGTAACGAAATTGACATCATCTATTTCAACTAAAGAAATTTCGCACATTTATCGCACTAAACGAGTTTTTCGTTTTTTGTTTTTCGTTTTTTTAGATATTGAAGGCTGTGGTATTCAGTGCAAAGATCCATTATATACAAACGAAGAGCATGAGGCCGTACATATGCTCATTTTGTGGGGAACATCGCTCTGCATCATTTGTAATTTATGGTTGATTGTAACATTTTCCATTCATGATTGGAAACATTTAAAACAACCGAGCTGGAATCTATTCTACATTGGCATTTGTTTGCTGTTCAACTGGATTGGGTGCGGCAGTCTCATTCAAAACAACCATCAACAATAAATTTTAAAAAAAAAACTGTTTAAGACTAAAACTTTTGTATGTTCTATTTTAGCTGGTTTATGCAATTTTTACCCGGTCACCGGGATAGTATTGTGTGCCGTGGAGATGGAACCTTACGTCATTCAGAACCAAGCGCCGGTGAAAATCTCTCTTGTATCATCCCGTTCATTTTGATTTACTATTTTTTGATTGCGGCCAATGTTTGGTTTGCGATATTTACCTATGCCTGGTATCTACAAACATTTGATCGAGGTACAAAATTGGTGGACATATTCTAAATTCTAATCATTCGCATTTCAAATTCACAGCATAGCAATTAATGATGAATTTTTTTTTTTTTTTAATTTTTTTTTTTCAGTTGGTTCCCGTGATCGAATCAACAAAAGTATATTTTATTTTCATTTCATTGCATGGGCATTACCATTTGTTCTCACCGTTAGTGTTATGGTACTGAGTGAAGTTGATGGCAACAGTATTATTGGAATATGTTTTGTTGGCTATCGTAATCGGGCATATCGTCAAGGTTTGGTATTGTTACCGGTTGGCATCTTAACAATTGCTAGCATCATATTTACATTTATGGGATGTTTAAATTTGCAACGCATCAAACGAAGCAACAATCATGGCGAATTGAAAAAATTAAATGCATTTATTATTCGAATGGGAATACGTACAATGTTGGTTGTATTATTTATTCTTGCATTTTGTTTATTTGAATTTCATGAGTTTAAACATGCTGACGAATGGGCCAAAAGTTTGCATCAACAAATTATGTATGAATATCAAATGAATGGAATTAAAATGTGTATGTAAATGTGATGATTGATGTAATATTTAATACATTTCAGATGCAAAATTAAGAAATCATATTCAAATGAGCCGCATACTCAATGTAAATTAGCCATCCGTCCAAGTGTAGCGATGTTACAATTACGATTGATTTGTTTGTTTTGTATTAATTTGGTCATATCTTCGTGGTGTTTCAATTGGTCTGCAATTAAATCATGGAATCGTTTCGTTAGCAGGTTTGATTGAAAATATCCATATTATAATATCCATCCGTAGACAATACATATCCAGTTATTTGGATTTACTTTTCTTCTTTTTTTTCTTCAGCAAATTTGGTTGGGATTCAAGCGTCGATGGCCAAATAACAAAGCCAAAACATCGCATCATAGCCGATGCATATGCAAAACGAATGGACGATAGAATAACAGTATCCATTGAAAAACCTCACACCGATCCGGCTGGTCTAAATTTTGATGTAAACAATATGGATCCAACGCAATCGGGCATGACACAAAGTTTTATGAATTATTTACCCAAAGTGCCAAGACGACGTAATGGCGATGCCGGACTCATTTACATGGGCCAAAATTCATCACAACAATACAGTTCATGCGATTCGGAATCGGTCAGTGTGAGTGTACGGCAAGTTCATTATTCGGTTGAATCGCGTCGTGGTTCACTCGATTCACAAAATTCAATTCAATTGTCTTGCACTGAAACGGAAATTAAAGCCAAAGTCAACGGACCAAAGCATGTTAAAATGAAGGCAAGAAATCGCCAGCACAGTGTTATTGCACAGCGTTCGCATCGTCGCGAAAGTAATTCATCGATTGAAAGCCAACCAATTGCAAATCAACGACGAATCGTACGTGGCAAACGAATTCCGGTACGTGAACCAAATGAACGGCATAATGCATTTGCTATTATTGATGCACGCGATATTAATGATTTGATAAATAAAAATCGAATCAATCCAATTTCATTGACAACATCGGATGAGGATCAATCAAAAAATGGTTCACAGCACATTCGATCGATTCAAGACATTGAAGACATTGAACCAACTAATATGCTAATGCCACCAAATTATGTTCGGGCTCAATTAGATGCCGCACAATCTGATGAAGATGATGACGAACAAATGATACATATATTGCAAACTAGCAACGGTGGACTATCACAAAATGATAAATTTCAAATGCTTTTGAAGAGTTTACGACAAAATGATGACATCCACGGCCATCCAAAAGATAAAGAAAATCGATCGAACGAAAATGATGAGGCTCAACAATTGTTAACGACAAAGCGTGTCGATTCGTTATCAATTGTAGCACGCAAAAATGCCGGCTCCATGAGTAAAACCGAACAACGAGAAATGTTGAATAGACTTTTGTTGCCATCAAAATGAATTAATTTTTGAATAACAAAACGACAAGCGACACATTTTTATATAGGAAGAATATTTAAATAGAATTTACACTTTGTTTACTGTATTTTCATGTAGATTTGAAACTTTGAAACCATAGATCGATCTCACGGCCAATTTTATCAATAAAATAAAATAGATTTAGTCATAGGCTTCATATATCATAATTCATATCGTAATTTGTATGAGGCAGATTTAACACCACCAAATTCTATGTTGAATTTGATTTGCCTTTACTTATGATGTTCAACGCTACCATTGTACAATTGCATTATAAAATGCACTATGTGAAAATCAATGCTGCGAGACAATGGTCTGGGCAATGGCAATTTCCATTTGTACAATGTACAAAGGTAACGCCGGAGCTTGACAGGAGGGTTGAAATAATCGGGCCGATATTTTTTTCATTTCTTATCTCGGTTAAATGGCTAGATGGTTTGCACCAACCACGACGCCTCGTTCAGGAAAAAGAAATGCATAGTACCTGTTGCTGGAGGACATCGGCGAAAATTTAATGGTACGTATTTTTTTTTTTTTTTTTTCTAAACATTCAATCTGGAGACTGACCAATGAAAACCACACATGCTATGAGTTCGTAAATATTAAACTGATGAAGAACTGTTCGAAATGAATGTCATTTGTATGAAATTTTCGAATCAACAAATGAATTTTTAAATTTTTGAATCAATAAATTACAAATAAACAATGCTTGATGAAATTATAATGAACTGAATTGCTCTAAAAGTATTTTAATGTTTAAAATTTAGAATCAAAATATTTAATATACAATGATTGTAATAGCTATATACGAAGTAAAATGAAATTGGATCAAAAACTCAGATTCGTAATCACAAACATTTTACATATTCTCCTGAGACTCGAAATTCGAGTCCATGTAAACAGCGCTTGTGCGTTTCTGTTAAAGAAACTGAGGTGATGGCGGCAATTAACAGCGGATTTTTTTTTTTTAAATTTCTAAGCGGCCCTTTTTTCTTGTTTCTGGATTAAGGTTATGAATTGGTCTCAATTATATTCGAAATGATCGACATAAATTGTTTCGTTTTGTTGAAAATTTCAAAATTTATTTTTTCGTGAATTTTCACTATTTTGATGTTTATACATTAATATTTTACTAATTTTATTATATAAAATTAAAAAATTTGAAAAAAAGAATCTGGTTTGCAATAGTATATGATTGGAAATGATTTTTCAATCTGAAAAGGTGAGGTTATTGCTTCTTTTTCTTCTCTTGCTCTTCCTTCTTTAGATTGACTACCAAACGATTGTTCCGGATGCATTTGAATACATTGAATTCGTCATCGGTTAAGATTTCAGCCCGAGTTTCCGTCTCGCGATCGACCCAAATAATATCAATGTCGCAGTTCGGATATTCTTCTTTAATAGCTTTTTTCAATTCGGCCAAATCGCAATCAGGGAACAATTTCAATATTTTAACCTCATGGCCACAATCGAGAAGACTGACTTGAATTTTCAAGTAGAATTTTTTGCTTTTCAGCTGTTCAACGGTTTTTCTTGATGCCATTTTCAATTTATTCGTTCGGGAAATTTGCAATTAAATTTTTCACACTATTGTCGCGATGTCATTCAAAATGTAAAAAATGACTACGAAATGTAAAATGTGCAATAAAGTGACACACAGTAAATAACGGTAAATTCTAAATTTGTTTTCGGAAATTGAATGTGAATGTCAATTAAAGGTGGTTTACATTACGGAGCGAAATTTTCGAATTAATTGATTTTACAGTTTTGTTCGAACGCATTTGATTTCCGCGATATGAATAGTTTTCCATCAATCATAATTTGTCGTGGAAAAAAAACGTATGCAAAAATGAGCTATATGCTCTTTAAATATCTGGCTCAACAAACGACGAAGGGAACAATCCAATTTTTCCGGTTCGGGCATGTGTACCCTTATACCAACCATTCTCACGTTTCTTATGGACGTAGACGATGTCTCCGACCATTAATTCCAGCTCAAATTCACTATTTGGTGGATATGATACGATGCATTTGAATCTAAAAAATATATTTTTAAAAGGGAAAGGGGAAAAAAAGTTAAAACCACGATTCTCGTGAGTAATGCAGGGAAATTGAATGTCTTACTTTTCATTGTGAGTGTGGGATTTTCGTTTGGCTTGAGCATTTGTCTCAACGGTCGAACAGTTTGCAATTTGTTCGGCTATTGTGGTTGCATCCAAACTTTGGGATTTTCGATGATATGATGACGATGATTCTCCGTTCTTTGATCGTGCACTTGCTGCTTCCATATTCTGTCGCAATCTGCAAATAAATATGGAATATATTAATTTAATTATTTTTTTTCGTTTCCCATCGGACCGACATTAAACGTACGCTTGAAGCGTTGGCCTTTCGCGATGTCCCTTAACCCGTTGCGATCCAAACATATCAGCTTTGATGTTACCACCGCTTGAATTCGATACTGAATTAATATTAATTTCAACTGGTAAACTTTGCAATAATTGACTGGGACAAGAACCAGATCGCACATGCACCGGATGAGATAGGTGAATGGTGTTGCGTTTTGTATTTGTTGTTGTTGGCAAATTTACACTTTCAACACAACCAATTGTATTATCTTCGAATACAGGATTATCCATTGAATATGATGGAACCGATTGATTGATGACTGGTGATTTGGATCGTTTAATGTTTGTTATTCGTTTGATTAGCGACGATTGAGAACCTGTAAAAGAAAAATGATTTAGTCGAATTTTAGTTGAGGAACCAGCATAAGTATTAAATGATCTTGAATTTTGTTCGTACGTCCGAAAAGAGCTTCAACATGCTGTCCAATCGGCTTTGACCATACAGAGCTGGTCGAACCACTGGATCTTGGCGGTAGCTTAGGTGCGGCATTTGTTTGATTAATATTTGAATTACTTCCATGTGAACGTTTTTGATTGTTTGATATTGCACCGGTATTGATGGGCTGTCCACTTGCTGAACCATCATTTCGGCCGCCATTATTACGCAATGGTGCTACATAGTTTCCGGGAAAAACACCGGATTTTTGGGAACGATTCGTTCCACGAAACCAGCCATCTTGACACCTTTCTTTGACGTGATAAACGGCTGCAAGCATTAAATAGGAAAAATAAATTGTATCCATTTTTTTCGTTTTCGTTTTCGTTTTTGAATAATATTATTTCTACTAACAGCCTTTTTTCAATTCTAATTCATCTGACTTTTGCGGCTTATACGGATATAATGCAACGAATGCATTCGCTGGCACCGATGATGCTGATGGTGAATTTTGCCGTAATCGATGGCTGGATCCATTTGAGCTGGTCTTACAACTACTTAATTTAGTTGACTGATTATTGTGCGTTGAGTCATTTTGAGCTGATTTTGATGTTGAATGCTTTTGTGTGTTTGGTTTTATTTTTGCATTTGATTGTGGGACAATTTCCTTAGAATTTCTGTTAAATGAAGAATGAATTATTACGACAATAATAATTATCGTTGATGTTTTTTTCCCCATTTGATACATTATCATAATTTGGGCTGAAATTTACCGATTTTTACTGATTCCATTACTGGCAACATTTGTATTGCCTGCAACCGGTGCATTCAATGAAAATCGATTATCATTAGCTGCTGCTGCTGCTGCTGCTGCAGTGTGCAAAGCGTTATGCATCGTTGGTTGATTATGCGTTAATGGACTATTTGGAGCTGTACTTGAATTGGAGCTGGTGTTGCTTGTTGTACTGGAATTTGGTGATGTTGTTGTCATTGTTGTTGAGCTTGTATCGCTTGAAAATCCATTGTGCTTGCTATTTTGTTCATTTGGTGTTGCGGGAACAATTCGTCTGCCACTAAAAATGCTAAACACAATAACAACACGACATTTTACTTAAAATGAAATTGGCTAGCTTAGGAAATGGGAGAAGCAAAAAATTAAAATGTTCACTAACTATTTGGATGAAGCGTCAATAACATATTTCGCCAATGAATTCATCTCGACAAATTGTATCGGAAAGATGCCAATTGTATCACCAATTCGTCCCTCTGCCCAATTCTGATCAACACGCCGTAGCACATTTATTATTGCATCTTTTTTGAATGTTAGACATCCTTCTTCTTCGTTGGGTCCCATTTTAAAATCATACAATGCCTTACATTGGGGCTGTGGCAATGGAACCAATACATGAACATAATTAACGGGAAAAACACCCTCACGTCCGTTACATTCACCAACAAACCAATTTACATCGATTCGGCGAAGTAGGGCAATTATATCACCTTTTTTAAAGCTCAAATCACTGAAATTGAATTAAACAGATTCAAAAAAAATTTTCAAATAAGCCATCAATGGCCAGCATAAAATCGATTATTCTTACCCAGATTCTTTCGATTCAAAATCGTATAATGCTTTAGCATGTGGTGTATGCAGACTAGTGATATTTTGTGGCATTTGTTTATTATTTAAATTATTTTGTAATGGTTGCCGAACTAAATTCCCTGGTCGAATAACATTCGACTGTTCAATTCGTTTAGCTATTTGTTGTGGTTGTTGTTGATCGGCTCTTGGACTATTTTCTTGATTATTTTGCGTCGTTCTTCTGCTGAGCGGATCTCTTGATGCCATGCAATTGGTCACGGCTGCAGCTGTAGCCGTTTCTGTCGCTGTTGTCGCACTGGCATCTATTGACAGTAAATTATTTGGTGCCGCTTCGATTGATACTAATGTTTGATCATTATCACAATTCGACTGGGAATCTATTCGTTTGCATGGATTTTCCGATGAAGATGGATTGTGTGCTGTTAGTAGTCTATTATTGGCATATGTTGTTGATGCATTTTTCATGCCTTCCAAAATACGCATCAACAATACATTGGGTGGCAAATCACCGATTTTGGTATCAACTAAAATCCGACATTCTGGGCAACGAAGTTCCGAATGACTGAAAATAATTACCTAAAAGCACATCCAAATAATAAGTATAAAATCAATTAAAATATTTTTCCGGAAATTGATATTAAATGGATTAAGATTGTTTGGGGCACACATACCTCCAGACATTTACGGCAAAAGGTGTGTTGACATGGCAAAACTTTTGATGTTGTATCCAAACGATCCAAACAAACCGAACATTCCAATAGATCATTTAGAGTGTGCTCATCCATGATTTTTTGTTTTGTTGCTTTTTCCTTTTTCTAACCTTCACCTTTTTTTTCAATCCAATTCAATTTGTCGTCGTTGATAACTTGAATTCACACTGAATTGTTGAACATCTTTTCAAAATACCCAATCTAATTCGATTCCTTCCGATATAATATTAATTTTATTCGGAATGAACGGCTTTGTCGCTTCATATTCATTAATTTATCGAATTTGTTCATTTTGTTAAGTCAATCTGGACCGAATTAGGTATCAAATTCGGTATTTTACGTCCAGCCAAATATGCAAAATTGACTTTTTGAATATTAATAGAAATCACACGATTCACTTTGAATCAATATAAAACATGAGGCACGCATCAGCACACACTCACACACACCAACACATACATTCAAGCACGAAGATTTAAACTGCAAATGTTGAATGTCGATTTAAATTCACAATGTTGTGTGATATTTTCAAATAAAAAAAAAATTCACCAAATATTTATCACTTAGTTTTATTAGTTGACAATGGAAAATGTGCAAAATTGATTCAGGTTCTTCGTTTTCGTTGATAATAATAATTGTTTACATTTCAGTTCCCATTGATTACACGATTATTATTATTATTATTTTACCTCGTTATTTCAAATGAACGAGAAATGAACGAAAAACAAATCGAACACAAAATTTTCATC
Organism: Mayetiola destructor; assembly: GCA_000149185.1. Lineage (NCBI taxonomy): Eukaryota > Metazoa > Arthropoda > Insecta > Diptera > Cecidomyiidae > Mayetiola > Mayetiola destructor. The sequence continues at coordinate 186,223 of GL501988.1, forward strand.
GAAATCGGGTCAAACTTTATATTAGATCGCATCCACTGCTGTCGACTACAATAAATCGATAAGGTATAAAATTAATCACATTGCAGCTGTGAATTTAAGTAGAGCCGATGAAAAGTACACGGAATATTATTGCAATCATTTGCCCTAAACTTATAGCCTATCCAGTGTTGAATGGTCCATTAACTCGATAATTGTGTGTGTTGTGTTTGTGTGTGAATGATGAATGAAATTCTGTTATGCAAAATAATTGATTTTTGCATACGCATTCCAATCCGAAAAAAAAAAAAATGATTTCACCAAAATCAATTCAATCCATGTTGCACAAAATGTTACATTGACTATTATTTATAGAGAATTTTCTTCCAATCATACGATCGTTTCATTTGTTTTTTTTTTTTTTTTTTTTTTGTGATAGACGACGACAATGACAACGACGACGACGAAAATCACATTTCACTATTGAATATTTCCCAATGTAATCATGATGTCTTGATGTCTTGTGTCTTGTGTTACATTGAGAGACTGATATTGTATATTGTATACCGCGTATACCAAACATAACACACATATACACCTATACACACAACCGAAGAGTTGTTCTTTGCCTCTTTCTTTTTTCTGTTCATTTTGTTGGAGTTTCTTTCTAAAATATGAGCAATGCGGACATACAGTGTATAGTGCACTGTACACTGTACATCAGTATAGGCGGCAGATAGTTGTGGTACTTAATTTTTCTGTCACGGTTTCAGATTGCAAATAAAAGAATCGTTTACATCGTTGCCGTTTGTCGGTGTCGGTTATCATAGTTGTTGTTCTTGAAACATACAGATTTTACACTTTACAAAAATTGAAACGCATACACACAGCACACAGCGCATTGTATTCCATTGTGTCAGTGTGTAGCAAAGAGAGAGAGAGAGAGCATAATTTAAATATTATGGCGATTCAAACGAAAAGTCGTGCATTGCGAACATTCACACTGAAATACATATGGATACACAAAAGAAGAGTCGACATTCCAATTCAAAAGAAATTTTAATATATACATATTTAGGTTGGTTGTTCCAATAGCATATGATATGTATGCATATCTTCGTTTGTTTGCTTATTTGCTTGTTTGCCAATTAGTATGGGAGTATGGAGTGTGGATGTATGAACGATTAAATTAAAATTTTGCAAATGCATTCGGGTGAATGAAACACAGAACAGCGAAAAAAGAATGAGCAACTGGAAAGAAGAAATAGAAAGACTAATTTTTGTTTTTCTCTCGATTGAATGGAAAAAGAGATGGTTTTTTTT
>GL501988.1:217508-229705 GCA_000149185.1 Mayetiola destructor
TAAATAATCAGAAATCCGAAATTTTTCGTGAATATGGAATAAAATATTTCCTCATATGAAAAAAAAAAAAAAATGAAAGAACAACCAAACGATGTGATAATTTTTTAGCATTTGATATATATGAGTCGTCACACCATGGAAATCATCAGTCATAGAAAATTTGAAAATTATGTCAAAACTGTTCAGGATGAAAATGTTAATGGCTTTTTTTTTCTTTCATATAAAATGAATTTATTATGTTTTAATTTTAGATAATAAAATTTTGTATATTTTTGGATTTGTTCTTATTCTGTTTACAATAAAAATTTGAAAAATGTGTGTTCATTGTTCAATGGTCATATGTCATATGATAGCGATAAACTACATAGTTTTCGGTAATGGAAGCTTCATTTCAATTTAAGTTTCAGGAGGAGACAAATAAAAAACTTCGATAAAAAGTAGAAAAAGAAAATCCATTAACAATAGAGTGGATTTATTCAGTGGAATAATTCGTGAGAATTAAAATCTCTGGATATTCTAGTATGGATTTTTTTTTTTTTAATGTTTTGTGTTATGTGCACCTGATTTATACGGGCGATATCATAAATATGTCATGTGTGCGATTAAACAACGATGAAAACATACATAATTGATAATATGAAATCTATGAAATACAATCTCTGTTCCTTTTTTTTCTTTGTCCATTTTTTGCTCTTTTTTGTGTATATTTTCATTTTGCACTTGAACATTCATTTCGATCTAATACAAAGTGTCATGCACTCATCCAATTTAAATAATTACACATTACACATTACAATTGAAAACTAAATGTTTACTTGAATTTACAATTTGTTGTCCTTTAAATTTTGCTTTGTTTGTTTGTTTGTTTCTCAATACAGACTGAAAAAGATCGATTAGAATAAATTCTAAAAACTATAACATCCATAAGTCCATGCAATTTGTTCGGTTTTGTTCTTTCTTTCATTATGTACAGGGTCGGTTCTGGTTGTTGGTCCAAAGGCAGTTGAGTTACTTCTAAGACCAAAGTGAACCTTTTTTTACTACTTTTGGTCCATCAACCAAAACTGACCCTGTAAATTGTTTTTGTCTTTAATTTCTTTTGATTAATTTTTAATAAAGTGTAAATCTATTTAATACAATTTATTATAATGATAATAATGATAATAATAATAATAATATATGCGTGTATATTACTATACACACATTTACACATTTACAAATTACATCCAAAGGAAACATTAAAATAATATGTTTTATCATTTATACATCCTCATAAATTTCCTGTTTGCAATCTCTTATTTTTTATTATTCATTTTTTTTTTGTTCAAAAATTACATTTTATTAATAATAATAATAATATAAATTAGAAATGGAGGATGGTTCTTTCTTTGGGGGGTCATTATCATTAATCCATTCCATCACTGACTATGAATTATAATAATCGATAACCAGATAAAAGAAGAAAAAAAAAAGGATTATCTGTTAAAAATTGAAAAAAAAAAATTAAAATAATAAAAAAGGGAAAAAAAATTTTATATTAGTGAAAAAAGACTCTTTTTAGACACCTAATGCAGTAATTATTATTTATTTCATTTGTTTTTCTTTCTCTTCTTCTTGTTTGTTTGTTTAAATTTTTTTCTCGATTTTATTTTTAGCTGTAATCGGAATGTTGCTCATTGACAACAACAAAATTAATATATATTTATATATTTTATTAATATATATTAATGTTAATAATAATTTCTAAAAACAATGCTTAGGTTCTCGAGTGTCGCCTCTTTCATATAATTTTTTAGGCTGAGCCCAAATACTCAGAGTAAAATATCGATTTGTATAGAATTTGCTGATGTTGGAACATTTAATTCCATTTTCAATTTTTGTTTAGTTCAAGGCAATGAAGGTACTGTTTCTCGTCTTCATCATTTGCTTTGTTCCTTTCTTTTCCCTTTTTTTTGGCATTAGTTTTGTGTAGTTGTGACAACATCAACAATATTTGAAATAAATCAATATTCACGAACGGGTCAAGGAGAAGGAGAAGGAGAAGAATAAGGGGAAGTAGAAGGAGAAGAAGAAAAACCATGGAACACAATTGAATTACACAGTTTGATCCAATTTTTGTGATTTTATTGGAACCTAAACGGCTGACACTTGAGCACCATCATCATCTGCAATTTCAAAAAATGGAAATAAAATGGTTTATAAATTTAGATGAACAAAAAACAAAGGTCAACCGGTAAAAAGTAAACGCTGTGTTATGTGTAATATACCTGTGTCATCTGTATTTGGTTGATAATAGCCAAGTGGTGCCGGTGATATGCTCATTGATGATGTAACACCTTCATGACTATGCGCTCTTCCCAGTCGATGCAATAATGCACGTTGTGCAGCTACATTGTAGGCGGGTGGTAAACGATTTCCGACTCCTATACTATTCACGGTCCCATTACCACTTCCACTGATCACATTCACACAATTTTTTGCATGTGACACATTTGAAGGTAGTAAATGTGGCCCACCAATGCCGATGTTGTGGCCTGTAATAAAGAAAATAAATTTGTTTTGTTTTTTTTTCTTCTTCTTTATTTGGGTAAAAATTCAAAAATTTTAAATCAAATTGTTCTTTTTTCAATTGAATAACTTGTCAAAATCAAGGAAAAAAAGGGGATTTGACCAAATATGTATATTATAATATTTATTATTATAATTAGTGGTGAATGTGTGATGAGAGTGAACGATGATATTCATAATAATTTTTGTTAGGTTTTCTTTCGAACGCATTCGGAATGATTACGTGCACATTGAATTAATTAGCCTCATATCTGTTAGTTAAATTTAAAAAAAAAACATGGATATTCTCGTCCGAGTCATTTATTGCCACAATTGGATGCTGCACCATTATTATTTTATTGAATCAACTAAAAGCATTAAATATTCCAATATTTCCAGTGTTTTTCTTTTTTTAGTGAATGCTATACCATTTCCCGAATGAAAACCTACCTGGATATGCATGTGATATCGCAGAATGACGTCGTTGTTGATGAAAACGATCATTTGATATCGATGAGTAGCCTGTTTAATGGCCCATGTCAGATAACATCGAAAAAGAATTCATGAGAAGAGAATAAAATGAGAAAAATGAAGAGAAAGTGTAAATTTTTGTTTAGACTATCGTTTTTTGAGTGATAACCGCGTGAATGTCCGCATTATATGGATTTATTTCTAATGATTTGTAATTTGTTAGTATTTAATGTTTTTCATGCAATCAAATGCAATGTGCTCATGATCGTAATGATCGAATTCCACATTTATCCGGAAAAATAAAATCATTTATTAATCAAAATGAATAAATTGCTAATATTTTCCAGTCCAAAGGCGAATTTCTAAAGGGAATTACCAAATGTCCCATAAATAGTTTTATTTTTTTTTTTTTTAATTTTTCGTCATTTTTTTCGTTGTTTGTTAAATTGAATAAAATTTGCAATTACAATACATACCGCCTTGGAGTGAATGACCTGAGTTGTCCATCCCAATAGTCATATGTGTGCCGTGCTCAGGTCTCGTCATATCGGGATTTAATGGTGAATTGTGAACAATAGAACATGCAACTTGATAGAGACCAACACCACCCCCACCACTATTATTGCTGCCATTTAAATTTTCGGAATGAAAATCATTGACCCCACTTGGAATGTACGATCCATGTCCGCTATCACTTGACGTTACCGAACCTTCAAAATTGTTTCTTTTTTTTATTTATTGCGATAAAATTGAAATTTTCTCCCCTTCTCTCTCTCTCTCTCTCTCTTTCTTTTGTTTGTTTACAAACGGAAAAAAATGTGCGCAATTTTGATTATCATTGCTCAGCTCATAGAGAAATTTTTTTCATTTTCACACCAGAGAGCTAGAGCGCAAAGGTAGAGAACTTTCGAATTGTGTGTGCGATATTTGTGATATTGAAATTGGTTTTTTGTAAGTGATAATGAGATTTTGATAATGTGTGCAAGATTTTAATTAGTTTTTTTTTTTCCGTGAAATTAGATCTATTGAAAAAATATCTACAATGACTCAAAGCGAACAAGGCTACTACCTTCAACGACGATAATATTAAATCAAAAATTCAAAAGATTTTGCAATCACTTCGATTTGAGAGTTTGTATTATTGTGTTCGCTATGAGGTGTAGCTTTTGGTCCATAGTCCTCTCGAAAAAGTAATATCTTGCAGGTAATATAACTGAAGTGATGTTAATGGATTGAGAGTGAAAGTGAGAGAAAAACTATTGCTTCAAATTATTATTATTACCAATTGGGTGCATAACCAGGACGTATTATTAAATATTAATGAACAAATGTAAAATCATCTCATTTCCTTTCGTAAATAAAATCGATGAATAAAAATCGTGCACAGATTATTATAGAAGAATGAAATGCAATGAATTCATATTTTGTATACAATGAGCCGAAAAATGATTAGACTTTATTATTTACCTGATGTTATTGTATGTTTTCTCAATGGTAAATTGCTTAAAGATGTTACACTACTGCTTTCCATTGATAGATCAACGGGCATTGGTGTTGTTGTACCATCCGAATGTGATCTCTCATGAACAGCTCGTGCTGGCAAACATGCAATGCCAGCGTTACTGTCACAATTCGTATTTGTTGGATTACGAAAACCATAATTATGGGCTGAATATGAAACTGAACCTGGAATTCAAAAAAAAAAAAAACCGAGATAGACAAAAAATTCATTTCCCAATGTCAACAATTGTTAATGGTTTCCAAAGATACGAACCTCCAGTTCTGTGAGCATTTGGCGATGGTGTTGGACTAGATGATGGCAATCCAGAATTACTATGATGATAATAATGAGATGGTAACCCTGATGACTGTCGAAGATTTGGTTCATTTGGTACTGTAAAACAAATGTTAAAATTGAAAATAAATAATAAATGAGGAATTGCCTATTGCGGTGTTCTACCTAAACCGATTGTTGTCGGTGCATTTGTGCACATTCCGAATGAATTGGTCGTATTGCCGGGTCCGACATGTGTCATTAAATTGTTAAAATGCCTCGGTTGATGTGGTCGTGTTTTAGTTTGTTCGGATAGAGACAACAGTTTTTTGACAGCTTGAGGTGATGCGGTCCCAAATTTTGGTGGACGCCGATCATGTGGATCTGAAATGGTGAATTTTGTTTGCATTACTTCAATCGATAGCCACAGTTGGTGTTTAATGTTAGGTTTTGTGTAAATTACCTCCGCCACCTAATACACGTTTGCCTTCACTCGTTGAACTGGTCGAGCTGGTCGTTGAAAGCGTTGGCGATGGATGACGTTTTCGTATTGTTACCGTATTTGGTGCTGATCCACCGCTCGGTTCACATTCCAACGAAAGTTGATGTAAACTTTCTTCGTCTGTTATCACTTTAATGTTATTCAAATAGGCTTTGGCACGTCGTACCATTTGCGCTTCTTCGAACATTTCTCTTTGTATTTTTTTTGTATTTGTTGCAGCTGCTGATTTTTTTCTACGTTTTACTGTTGCTTGTCCAGACCCGCTAACAGTTAATGCGCCTAATGTTGATGCCAGCGCAGCCATTCCTGTTATATGGCTGTGCGCTATTAAATAATAATTTTAAATTGTTTTGTACGATTAAAGTGTGCAAAAAGAAAGAAAAAGGAAAAAAACCAATGTCAAACGTACCTTTGTGAACATTTTGGACGTTGTGAACCATTTGATTAAGTGCAACCATAGCTGAGCTGGGCGGTTGTCCTTTCAATTCAAGCATTGTAAGTAGATCATATGGTGAACTGCACATGTGGGTTAAATTTCGAATTTCTTTGGCAATCATTCGTAATTTTTCAAAATTAACCATTGATTCGACATGCGTACGATTGCCTTCATGTATAAATGTTAAATCTTTTTTAACAATTGGATAAAATGGAATTATTGGATGTTGTTCATTTAATTCGGTTGATATTAATTGTCGATATTTGGACATATTTCTCGATGGATCCATTAAATCCAATAGATCGTTAAATAATTTTTGATATTTTGATGGTAATTTTTCCCATGTTAAACGTAAACGTGATACAGCTGCATGTCCTAAACCCGATAATATTGCAAACATTGAATTGAAATTTTGACATTCTTTACAATGTCGCGCTATTTTTATAAATTGTTTTACAATTTTCATGCGCCGTACAATATTGTATTCACTACAAATTTCCGTAACAACCCAAAACATTTCCTTATTGACTAGTTCAGCAAATTGTTTCAACATTGGCACACCATATTTGCTATGTATCTCAAATAAATCGTCCACATATTCGGTTGATTCAATTTGACGAAATATTGCAAAATCTTGAACGGTCAATTGGATGGCCACTTCATTTGCATTTAATTGCAAAAAATGTACAGTTGCTTCGCGTACAAGTTCCGGTGCCAAATCATCAGGTACTAATGTTTCGGTAATACCATTCGTTTTGAGATAATAACGTGACGTTAGTCCAATACGTTCGGCCAAATTGGACATTTGATCGGGTAATCGACGTTGTTTAATCATTCCACCCTCACCAACCGATACTTCACACAATGAAAAATTTGGACTCGCATCGGTAATGCCAAATTCACGTAGCGCTAACATGACCACTTCATGGGCGGTTGTATCTTTGTTTATTGGTAAATATTTACAGCTTTGATCGGCTTTATATACTTTGAGTACATGATCTGGATATTGATCAGGTACGCGTGAGTCATCGCATCCAACTGTTGATAGATCTGGATTGCTTTGCGAATGGTATAGATTGCCGGTGCCTGTGGCTTTATTTGTAATGCTAACATTTGCCAATGATGTCGAATCACCGGTTGTATGCGATGATGTTGTTGATGTTGCAATCGAACAATTCGATCCAATCGAACCGGTCGGTGTTGGCGTTGTTATCGTGGTAGCTAAACATCAACAAAATAAAGAGAAAAATTAGAAAAAAAAAATATGGATAAGGAATTGTGCAAAAAGGTCCGTAGTTTTTATTGTTACCTGGCCCATTTGCGGGAGATGTCGTTGATATTGGTGAATTATTTGCCGAATGGCCTTCTAGATCGTCTGTATCTGATAACAATGATGCTCCACTATTTTTCGAAATTAAATTCATTTTGATCAGTGCTTTTTGGATGCGTCGCTTTGGACCTAATGTCATAAAACCACCGCCACTTTTTGATGCTGAATTGGGCGGTGCTGAACCAGTTGATGATATTGATGTTATTGAATTGGTCGATGTAACCGAATCCTTTTTCGTAATACTTGATGAAAAGATGGCCGACACTGAATTTGTCGAATCAATATTGTTACTACCTATTGCAGCGCAATCCGGTTGATCAGTTGGTAACGGCAAATCGACAGACGATAAACGAAGGCGTTGACTATTTTGTGAATGTATTCGACTTAATTCGGATGTTGGCATTGTTCGTAGACCAACTTTTGGTTTGGTTTGTGAATTGTTGTCGGGCCCTTGTAAAAGCTCTTTAAATGCCAATAAATTACTTTTAACCGTTATACATAAATGTGTTGTACCAGTCATTAATTCAAGAGCTCGTTCATGTGTTATATTTCGTTTAAAATTGTTACCATTGACCTCAAGAATTTGATCGCCACGTTTAAGACCGACATCTTCAGCTTTTGTCTGTTTATCCACACTTGATATAAATATGGATTCGATTTTTTGGCTTTTTGGACCTTTTTGTTTGCCACCGACAATTGTAAAGTGTAAATCTTCGTCACGTGATGAACGTGCCAATGTTATGATTCGTGTACGAGCTTTTGCTGCACATGCGATATGCAATAAATGCAATTGTTCATGCATATTTTTACTTTCCAAACCATTTTCGAATGTTTCGAGGAATTTCATCATATGCGGATCCGATTCAAAATCAATAAAATGATTATTCACCCATAGCAAAATGACACGAGTGACGCGATCACGTATTTGGGCTGATGTGGCTGTTGTTTGTAATGGTGCTGTTGATTCAATTTCAAACCATTGCAACAATTGTCGCATTACATTTTGTGAAGATGTAACGAATGTTCGATGGGTTAATAAAAAATCTTCCACATATGTTGGATCTGTCATTGAGTTTTCTTCGATTAGTTGTAACATTAATCTTTCCGGTGTTCCCTGCAATAAAAAAAAATATATATATATACATATGTCAACATTTCAATTTTGTTTTGTTTTGTTTTGTTTTATTTTTTTTTTTCAAGTCACGTTACATATACGTGGAATGTGTGTTGAACTTACCCGAATAACAACCTCAAGTGTGCCATGTCTGGTTTCGGTTACCATAACCAATTGTCCATTTTCTTCATGACGTTTTGTGTTCTCTTCACCTTTGTTACGTATTTCATAGTAATCGGTTTGTGTAATGCAAACAAATTGACAATCATCACATTTCGTTCGCATAACACCTCGATGATAAAGTTTTTCCTTCGTTGGTGGAATACCAAAGCAATCGCCAACTTGTAATTCCTCTTTAACACCATTCGAATGTTCGACTTCAACATGACCATTGATTAATACACTCCACGAATCCAGCTCTTCACCGTCATTCATTACCATTGTTCCGCCTTTTTCAACAACAGCAAATACCATAACTTTGCACAATTCTCTTCGTACCGTTAATGTCATATTCGTGAAAGCTTTTAAATTTTTTGTGAATTCAAGTAATGTTTCAATATCCTCTGGTGTACGTTCCGTTGGATCCTTTTCCAAGCATTCACGAACTGTATCACGAACAGTTAAACTCTAATTGGAATTAAACGAAAAAAAGAAAAGAAAACGAAAAAAAAACGAAAAAATTGTCATTTAAATGTTTAGGGATTGAATTCGTATGTTGATGAGACTCACCTCTATGCTTTCGGCTAAATCTTCTTCGTCTGAATCGACAACCGATTCCACTAAGCCGGATAGATCAACCTCATCGGCATCCAGGGACGAACTGTGAACGGAAGTCATTGTGTCTGATCCACTATAAGCTGAACTTGTATCACTAGAATGAGAGCCGCGATTGCACTTTTGGTATAGTTCTGGCCGTCCGCCACCAAACTGAAAATGTACGACAAAAATACAATATTCTTAATATTCAGAATTCAGAATGTCTAAATAATATAAAATTTAAATATTTTCGATCTTTTACAGGAATGAAATTCACCAAAAAAAAAAAAACTACATTAAACAAAAAATAGAGAATTTTTCCGGCTAAAACTATCCGGAGAAATGCCATTGCCATTGAAAACTTGGAAAACTACGATATTATGGTTCCAATTCATCTATTTACTAAGCAATTTAAAGATTCAATTCTTACATACAAAACAACAACGTTCATATTTCATATTAAAAGGGTGCATTTCGCACATTGCACAAAAGAACCTTCAAATCGTCGCTCAATAAATATATAGACAAATTGAAATCATTATCTTAAAAATTTCATATTTCGTGATTTTCGAATTTTCTGCGATAGCTCTTGGTTCATCAAACAAAAATGGCTCAAAAAAAAAAAATAGATAAAATACAACCAATTGCAACAAATGAAGAATAATATTCACATCGACAAGAATGACAAATGAATAAATTCCATTTAGGTAAGCGCAAAAATACAGTAATACAGAAATACAGCGATAAAATTCGAAAAGAAAAAAAAATATTGAGAATCCATCCATTCGATTTAAAATTGAACTACGGCCAACGACCAATTAGGTGTGGTGACATTTATAGGAAAATCGAATTCAGGCAAAGCTTACCCTCTTAACGGTCGTCGATAATGTTATTTGTGTGGGCGGCAGATGATGAGATGGTGGATCCATTATGTTTTGCTTTTGCTGTTGATTTAAAATATCGAAAAGATGAATACCGTGACAAGTCGATAACAAATCAAAACATTCGCTCTTCCAATCAAATAAATTCCAAATCAAATCAATGAGGGCACATCAAACAGGAAAAGACAAAAAAAAAATTGTAAAAAAGAAACGACGCGAAAAGAAGAGAAAATGACACACAGAAATGAAAAGATAAAAAAAAAACACCCATGAAATGCGATTAAACGAATCAGAAGAAATTTTATCGTTTCCATCATTGGGAAAATTGTGAAATCAATAATTCGAACGTGGGAGATGACATTGCCAGGCAAAAAAAAAAGCTCTCATTCGAACTAAATAACAATTTGAAATTGATAAATTGTTAGCTGAAAAGAAAATGGAAAATCAAAGAGAGAATATAATAATCGCACAGGGAATAACAAAAAAAAAAAAAACCACAAACGATGCAAATTCGAAACCTTTTTAAGTTCAATATCTTCAACGTCTTCAATATCTTGGTCGTTGTTTTCCGTACACGGACTTCCACCGCTACTATTCGATTTGAATTGTCGCAATGGCAATTTGATTTGTTCTAAATCACTGCTAACCGATGTTATTGATGTGGTTGGAGACTTTTTTTGTAATGTTGAATGTGTTTTTCGAATTAAATCATCAATTTTGGATGCTGCTTCAGCGGCTACACTACTTATTTCATCTGATTCACCTGTCTGCAGATATGCAAAAATAATTTCCATATTCAGATGGCACAATTTGGTGAGTGTTAAGGGTGGCCTTCACAAACATACATGTATGTAATTTTTAATTTTGGAAAATTTGGAAATTTGAAAACTACTTACAGCTACCATTTCCTGTGTTTCAGAAACGAAACACTCATTGATATGGTGACTGTGATCACTTCGTCTGCCAACACTGCGAACATACATAGAATAATCAACCGATTAGGAAATTGAAATTTGAATGGCATTCGATTTAGGGATATTGAAAAATTAACACATCGAAATCGAAACAAGAGGATGGTGCGGGATAAGAACATTTTAAACGAAACGATGTACACAATTCGAACATGGAAAACCATGCGCCAATAAATAGAATTTATGTGTTCAACAAATAAAAAAAAAAAACAAAACATAACGATCGAAACAACAGCAAACAAATTTGTTGGTATCGGGGGAGGGGAGTTGTAAACAACTTGTAATGCAACATTTTTTTTTTTATTTTTTTTCAAAACAAAACAAAACAAAAACCAAATTCAATCAACTGACGAAAATGGAAATGTGAAATGGAATATGGGATATACTTTTCCATTCGCATGCAGCCAAGAAAGAAAATTCTTGTGTGTAGTGCCGGTCAAATTTCACTTTTTTTTCTTTTTTTTTTTGCAGTTTCAAACATAAATCAGATGTTACCAAAAATATGCATGAATAAAGAGAGCTTCAGAGCAAACAGTACTCCATCTTATCATGTGAATTTTTATAAAGTATAAATTATTACGTGAACATTATTACTCTTTGCTACTTCGGACAAATACATTTCAGGGTCAATTTTATATGGGGGGAATTGTTATGACTAGTGACAAGGCGTAAATTGCTCTAATTGCATTTCGTTTGTGAATTTTGTGCTTGGTATTATCTCGCAATTACATCTTCTATAAGGTAGATAGGAGGTGATCTGTAAAAATACTATTTTGATTTACAAAAGAATATTCGAATAGATATCGAATTGATTGATAGCATACATTCATTGTAATTATTGTTTATGTTCGAATGTTTTCGTTTCTTTGGCATTTTGTTACAAAATTAGGACTAAAAAGTTGTAAATAGTAGTTTGAGACTGACTGAATGTGTCCAAAAGAAAGCTTATATTATTAATTCTTCTTTGGTTCATTCATTCTGGTCTATTGCTCTATCTTTCTATTTTTTTCTTCTTAAAATAAATTTTGGTGACAAAATCCAAGAACCAATCCAATTCCAATGGACGATTTTTTTTTTAAATTCCTTTCGAACAATCTTAAATAGAAAAAAAACCCCAATTAAAGCCAAAATGGCAAATGCAAAGTGTGAGACAAACAGAAAAATGAACATAAATTACATAAAAAAAAAACATATAGATTATTAGTAATGATTTTAAAAAAAATTGTAAGGTCGTTCATCAACCATATCATTCACTTTGAAATCATAACGATAAAATGACAAATAAATAAATGGTCTTATGTCGAAATTTGATAAATTTTGTTTTTTTTGTGTTTTTTCACTTTTTTCGGTTGGTTTTGGGAAAATAAAATGCGTAAAATACAGCACAATTTCGACGCTATGTAAAACGTTGAAAT
>GL501988.1:230063-240071 GCA_000149185.1 Mayetiola destructor
TTGAAATCAACTGTTGTCCAATTTCATAAAATAAATAAGAAAGAGCTTCGATTTTTATAGTGCGATTTTTAGGTGTCGGCGTTTTTTTTTATTATTATTATAATCCATATTTTTATTAAAATTGTTATTTTACAAATGTAAATTCAGTGAATTATTATCAAAATGAAGTATTTCGATGAATCGGCCATTTAAGAACTTTTCCCTTTTACATTTGCCCCCGACTCATTATTATTGATTTTGTTTTTTTTTAAAGTGAAAAATGCATTAATAATAATAATAATTGGCAAATTTAAAAGGGAAAATTGGCGAAATTGGCAAATATACGCTGAATGTATGATAAACGTCAAAATTACATATTATTATTATAATTGAATGTAAAATATAACAGGAAATCAAATACATTCAGTGAAATTGTAAATTGAAACAAACAAGAAACAAAAAAAACAAAAAACGAAAAAAAAAACCGTCGGAGCAAATGATCAAATCATTTCTCACTTTGCTAATGAAATGCTTACACAATTGATGGTGATGTTGATTTACGATCACGTCGAAATTTATTCGGATGACATTCGCCGCGTGTCGAATGAAATGAATTCCAACGACGAACCGGCGGTGTTAATCCAGATGTTTGATTATTTGTGTGGCAAATTTCAGCATTTCCGGTGGTTAAAATATTTCCATACATATGACCAACACAAAAACTGGCTCCAGCCGGTAAATGAGCTAAACGTGTTCGACTATATGAAACAGCATTGCTAAATGCATGAGCTAAACGCATTCGACTTAAACGAGTTTCATAGGATTTTTGTGGTGTTTGTGATAATATTGATGTTTCAGATATATATAATTCATCATTTCCACCGCCACCACCACCATGTAATGGTGATGTGTCAATGCTTACATTTGGATTGCTCGATGTAATTTCATTGAAACTGCTAAATGTTTTTTTTTCATGAATTCGCTCAAACATTCTCGATGCTCATTTGATGATGGCGGTTCAGTTGGTTCGCTGTTATCCGAACATTGTGCTTTGAAACGTTTTTTTGGTGACACATAATAATGTTTGAACATTTTCTATCTTTGGATTTTGTCAATTAAATATATGAAGTAATTTTGTTTGTTTGTTTTTCTTTATGACTTCATTTCAGCATAAAAAATTAATGGTATAAATTTCGAATTGTAATGAAATATTTCGATTTCGGTCGATTGAGAATCATTTGGTCCACTCCAGTCGTTATCATGACATTTTAACACGCCGATCAAAATGAAAGTCAATTGCGTTCGAGCTTCATTCGAATGGAAAAATTGAAGAAAAGCAAATTAATTTGTTGTTGTTGACTTTTTTTGTTTAAAGAATTTTTGTTTTGTTTTGTTTTTTTTTTGATTCTTCAAATGTCCGAATACATTTGGACTGGATTTAATCACAACACAAATACAATCTTATAAACTAAATTCTTTCAAATTCGATTTGATTTTTCTTTTTTGCGGTGTGGCCACTTTTGACATTCATCAATGAAACTATTTATTTTCGAGATGATGTCGACCGAGTTTGGAATGGTTTCTGACAATATCGCTTGTCGCTCGTTAATGAACTGATTTCAATAGCTGCAGCAGTCAAAATCTAATAACCAGAAAACTGTTTCTCGCACAAACCATATTTTCGGGACGCATTCTCCCATTTTCACTTGTTCACAAAAAAAAAACCTATGTATGCTGTTCAGTATGTCGAAAAATGGTATAATTATGTATATGAATCTGCGTACTGTTTCATGGCTCATGGTATTCAACCATCCAACAAATAAATAAATTTCCATTGGTTCTTGGTTCAATGTTATGTATCGTGCGGCTGCTGACTGTTTTCAATTTTCAAAGTTTGTCATCGTATGCCGCCGTTCGTTGATAAAAATAAATCCTATTCTACCACATGCAAACAACACTTCTCAATTCTCTTCAAAAAAAAAACATCAACCAAGTGTTTCCTTAGGGGTTACCATCATTCCAAAAAGTTCGCAAAAATTCGTGAAATTCCCGGCGAATTCGTAAAATTTGTATATGTTTATTTATTGAATGCCATACAACTATATTGTGACAATTAGGAGAATTTTTAGTATAGAATTCATTTTTTTCAAATGATGGATATGACACATAATAATTTGAAACGAAAACAAATCCAAGACAAAAGTAATTCAGAAATAAAAAGAAATCGAAGGAAAGAATTCGTGAAATTTGCAATAAATTCATAAGATTCGTAGGATTCGCTTTGAATTTATAGCGTTTATATGTCATGATAACTAACCCCTTGGTGTGTTCCACCGTTGGCGTGTGATTTTGTTATTTGGTATGATCCGACTAAAGCGGTGGCGTCTCCTATATGTATAGAGATGTTGGTGTTGTGGTTGATGATGACAAAATATAAAAACGAATAAGAAATGAACTGTAAACAGTGTTCAGTGTACATTGCACATTTTGCGTTCATTATTCGTTCTTGTATTGTGTAAATTGTGAACTGTGAATATACATACATATACAGATGCATCGACTGGCTGGGAACATTTTCCGCGAAATTCTCCAAACAATATCCACTTGTTTGCTTTTATCAATCCCATTTTCCATAAACGAAAATGTTTACAAAATAAATGGATGGTAGAAACATTTTCAGAATGGAGAAACGATGAAACCAAAATTAATATGATAACAAGTTTTTCTTTCATTTTTATGTACGTAGACACGGAACAAAGCAATTGCAAAAGTGAAAAGAAATGCAAAATCGCTTTTGGATATTTACAAAGGATATGGTAAATATATATATTTATATATATATTGTTAGGTCTATGGCTATTGATACATCGACAGAAAATCTCTATAAAAGGACTATATCAAATTTGTGAACAAATAAATCGCCAACCAATGTCGCTTATTTTAGAGAAACAGATTTTTTAACAATAGAAAAAATATTTCGTGCTTGATTTGCGGCTTAGCATTTCTTTTTTTTTTTTTACTGGATACTGTACACAAAAACAGCTTTTAGCGAAATTTTTTCTTGATTTTTGCACAAAAAACGAGTGATGTGCTTGTTGATCAATAGCTGATGAATTGTATCATCAATGCAGAAGGTTTTTCTAACGAAGTTTCCAAAGTGGTGCTTTCATACTAGCTCAGGAATGGCATTCATTTGTTCTCATCAAATATGCAAAACAGAAGCTTAACATTGTCGCTGCGGACAATAATTGATTCCGTTCTGTTTAACGCATTGAATTCATTTTCCCTCATTATTCCGAACAATCTTTCGGAAGCGGAATATTTTATAGAATATGTGCACATTATTTCTCATGTGTAAAAATAATAATGTGCTCAGTGCTCATCAAATAGAGCAAAAAATTAAATGGTCTTTTATTCTCAATGTCATTGCCATTGTGTGGCCATCAAATGGAATAAACATTATACATATTTTTTCATCACAAATTGCAAAATTTGCTTGAATTGCGCTTGTTACTTGTTGTTACCCATTTGGATAGGAAAAAAGTATGTACAACACAATTGGCATATATATATATTTATATATTCACGACAGCCAACAATCTAATGGAATTCAGCTTAATTCTAAAATTTTAGATGCCGATGGATGCGTTTTATGCAAAAGATCCAATTCATTTAGCATTGAGCACATACACACATATTAATGTTCAGTGTACAGTGTTCAACGTTCAGCGTTCAACATGTGATTCCATGGACACAGAATGATATAAAGTTTGAATTATTGAATTTGAAAATTTTATTCAATTCAGAAAAATTATTATTCATTTGTTGAATTGTTCAATGTCAGTTAAGAACTGTTTTTTCACGCTCATTTTTGTTTTGTTCATTTTACAAAGAGTTTCGGAGGGGTGTTTTTACTCAAAAAGCTCGAATCTTTTTCCGTATCAATTGACATTTTGGATCCTTGAAAAATTGCCCATTATAAATTATTTATTGTCAAAATGTCCTTCAATTGATTCGAATCAATTTGATACACCTCAGCTGTGTTCTTTGAATATGCATGTTATCTGTTTTTCGACAATATGTGCAATTCTATTGAATGCATCATGAATTCACAATAAAGAGATGAGCTCGTTAGACATATCAAGGAGTTTTATGCTGATTTTTTTTTTTTTTGAATTATGGATTTATTTCTTTTCTCGTGCTTACTTTCTTTCTGAAAACGCTTTAAAATTCATAATCTAGCAAATGGTGAATCATAAATAAATGCTCAAATGTTCATAACAGAGAAAATCCAAAATAATATTTAGAATATGAAAATGACATGGAAATCCATTTCCAATCACGTTCGATAAACAAATAATGGAATCGGGGTCTTTATAAATATTCGAGAAAAGTTGTTGAGTTACGATGCCGTTAAAATGATACGATTCTATGAATATAACCTTTCTGTAGTCTTTAACAAAGGAGAGAGACAAACTTTATAATTGGCTTGAAAAGAATATACCAAATAGCAAAATGTTCATAATAATAAATAATTTCATTATTATTATTATAATCAATCTTCTGACACATAGTCCAGATTAAACACCGGTAAACTGTTGAATGTTCGATATTTTTGAGTTATTTGAAGGGCAAACAAAACGAATGCTTTCATTCTCAGAAGGGAAATATCAAATGTACAGTAGTAATTTCTCGAAAAAGACCACATTGGTTGCAGGCCGAGTGCACTTGGTCTATAAATGTAAAAACGGTCATATTGTAAAAGCTTTACTGTATATAATGATGGTAATTGTAAAAGTGCCGGTGCCAGTGTGTTGAAACGTAAAGATGCAATTAAATACGTATTAGAATAAAATGTACGATAAAACTGCGGTCAATATTCAATATCAGCGAAATAATGAACATATTCTAATGGAAAATGGAAACGATATGAATGATTCAGTGCAAATGTATCTAGAGTAATCTCATCTTCTACTCTCACTCATAAATATTTTCATGTGCGAGAGAAGGAGTTTAAATTACTGTAAACACTTTTACTCTTAACATTTCATACATGTATTTGAGCTGTGTTCATAAATTTGATTAAATAACGAGAAAAACGGAAGCCCAAGCGTTCAAATAATCACTATCAATGGAAATATGAAAGCCAAGCAGAGTGTACATATGTAGTACGGTGGTTAATATTCATTCTATCACGTTGCTGATTATTTGATTTTTAAACAATACATAACACAATCACACAGGTGGATATTTATATAAAAAAAATAATTTATTTTCATCTTTTTTCATCGCATCTCTGGCATCAAAATATCTTTTTTCTCAGCTTATCTAAAAAAAAAATCGAAAAAATGTTGATGAGAAATGAATTTTTCTCAAACTCACCTCAAAATCCGCTTGTTTCAGTTTTGCCGTGGAATGCTTTAAATCCTCCATTTAGGATGAAGAGATCTCGCCTGTCATTCACATAAATTTCAAATTGTTCCGCATCATTTCAGGAATCGCTGTTGGTTTTTCGTTTGTTTTTTTTTTGTTCGATTCAACGATTTTTTTTTTTGTATATTTATATATATCACGGCTATTTTCGCAGTTGATCGCAGTAAATTAAAAATAAACACTTAAAATTTTATCATCGATGCATCGCATTTGCGTTCGATTTACACTTTATTTGGACTGTTCTGGTTGAATTGTTTTACGAATTTTCGTTTTCTTCACTTTCCGATTTGTTCGCTAAGTCATATATGTGTCACGCGCGGCATTCACATACGATTTGATTTGAGTGGATTTCCTTTTCTCTTTTTTTTTCTAAACAAAAGTACTTCGAATGGCCCATTCAGAAAGGAATAGTTTTCACATGCGTCTCTCTCTCTTTTCCTCTCTCTCTCTCTCTTCGAATGAATCAATTCGCACTTTAAATATAGAATAACAATAATAACTCAAGCACAAACAAATTGATATAGAAAAAAAAATCCACTCACAAAATTCAGTTGCAGGAAGTCTGAAATAGAAATAAAAAAGAATGAGTTAGAAGAGGTTGGTCGATTAGCAAAATTTTTTTTAATAAAATGGCTCGCCAAACAAGTTTTTTTCTTTCTTCTTCTTCTCTTTATCACAATATAAAAGCCGCAAACATCCAATCATACGTATAATCAAGATCCAGTGTGAAATTTGAATCTTTTTTGTTTTTTGTTTTTTTCTTCTTCTTCTTTTTTCATTCCAACATTGATTTAACTCATCCATCGATTCATAGGCATGTTAATGTAATTTTCTACCAAACCACTTCAATTCTAGCGCAACATTTTAGCCGCGAAATATTTATACAAAAAATCGAGTATATCACATCAGACTTTGTAATTATTCATCATATTTGTTCCTGAATAATGCTATGGCAGGATGCTTTTTTGAAAAATTTAGAATTTTACTGTCGCTCGATTTTCATAACCAAATCTTAGGACATTCGTGACTTAATCGAAATGTATTGGAAATTTTATTCAATCCATGGTTATTAGTTGGGAGTTTATGGATGTAGGCTGATATGTGCGACAATGTGCGTACGCAACAAAAGATTAAATCTTTGTCACTGAAATTCAATCGGATTGATTTCCCACAATGGCATTCAATGTTCAACCAAAAAATCTCTTCGAAACGCTTCATTTTTTTTTTATTTCATTGATAAATCATTGCCTTCATGTGTGGTTGTGTACAATAGCCGTACGAAGTTATAGAGTATGTAGTAAAATAAAATCCCAAAAATTATGACACAAAAAGTTAGCACATTGAGCATTTGCAGCGTCAGCGTTAACATTATATGCGCAAAAGCTGAATGGAATGATAAATAATCTATTTGTATGAATTTATTGATACGAAAAGTACGACAAAAACATAAAAAATTCCATGCAACAGACGCATTTTAATTATGTCGATGGTCCATACATCGTTCATTATAATGAAATGAAATCAAACGTTTTTTGTGTGTGTGTTGTTTTTTTTGTTAGGTCTTTTTTTTTTTTTTTTTTTTGATTCGCGTTTGTGTTTATATTTTATATTGCCATTGGAAAAAAAAAGTTCATAAAAAAGGGAAAATTAATCCAAAACTAACTAAACGGAAAACGGAAAAGTAGGCGATGAATCAATTGAATCATTTGTTTGTTCTCTTTCATTCAAAAAGTTTTGCTTTCCGTTCGCGACCCATCAAAAACAAGCTACTCATTATTTGTGCACACTTTGTATGCATTGCTGCATATTGCATACGCGATAATAACGTTCGAACGGAGAACAAAAAAAAAAATATTTTTTCATCTGTCTAAATTGAAAATAGAGTAAAAATCACTGGTTGACACACTTCAATATCAGTCATTTCATGGCACATGTGGCCTATTCAAATCCAGATGAGGCTGAGAAAATGTAAGTCAGAATCAACAATGAACTCAGCTCCCTGGTCTCTGGGTATCAATAAACAAAACGATGAGAAAAAAATATATTCGCATCAAATTCAAAGTTCAACATAAAGTAGTAAACTTTCTGTCGATTTACATACGGTTCAAATATCCATCAACTGAGGAAAATTATTATTTTCTAATAATTTGCTAATGTATTATAATAGATTTCATTTCCATTTTTGTTCCTGCACTAGGTATGTACATATATTGATGATATCCATCATGTAAAACATTTTAAAATTCTCTTCATCCATATGATAAAACTAATTTAGATGTTCAATCATCACATCAATAATGTGGCTAATAATGTCTGTCCTATTTCATGACAAATTGAGTGTTGTATCATTAATAACATTTGATATTTCACGAATACAAATACATTCGAAAGAGTTAGAACCGAGGAACATAAATCTGTGCGCTCATTCGTCAATGCCATTTCATTTCTTTCGAAGAAAAAAAAAAATTTTCATTCAAGTGTTAAAACTGACCATTCTGCTGATCCCATTCAGGTCAATATAATGTTATTCAGGTCGGAAAGGGAGATTAAACTCGTAATCGACTCATATTCAGCAATTTTTTTTTTTGATATAATTTTTCATTTGCGAATAAATAGAGAGAAAATATCGAATGGAATGGATGAATTGAAAAGAAATTTTATTGAATGCATAACGGTTCGCGTCGCTCAATAAACGAATACGAAAAACCGAGATACTAGATCTGGTGTACAGTGTACAGTTTTACAGTCATTGAAATACAGAAGTTCTTTGTTGTGCAAAATTTGATGGATTCAATTATGGATGTTCTATGTCATGCCATATCGAAGACCTATCATTACAACTGTAATTTAGAACCGTCATAAGATTTCCTGAATCGAGTTCATCGTTTTAAGTTTTTTATGCGAATTGCGAATAATGTTGAATTATTATTTATCAAAAATGTTTGAATGCAACAACGGACAATTTGAAACAAAACACAAAGCAACAATCAACGACTATTGTTAATGATGATGATGATCGTTCGTTCGTTCATTCATTCAGCTCGACTCAGAAAAAAAAACAAACAAATAAGAAAGAAAGAAGAAGCCACATTGGAATTTGTTGAAAAGTGCTATTTATTGCAATATATACTACTTACATATTTGCAAATTGCATCGTCGCATAAGCGTTTAGTTCTGAACAATGAGCAAATGGAACCGTTAACATTAATTTCTTTCCTTTCTTTTTTATTTTTCTTGTCTCTTTTTTCGTTTCGATTCATTCGTCTGCATCGATGTGAATTGAAATATTAAAGACAAATCATCATAACTTTCATCCATGAATCAAATTCACTTACAGAATAAAAATGCCTATCCACATGTATATCAATCATCAGAAACGAAAATGAAAAATTCAACGCTTTTATTATTATGTATTATTATTGTCGTTCACTCAAAAATTCAAAAAAAAAAACCAAAGAATTGAACAACAATAGGCGGTGTTGTGGTCTGGGGACAATGATAATAATGACAATGAAAATACAAAAAGTGTGTTCGAAGTTCGAAGCCGAAATTCTGGTTCAAAATGGAATTGACGAAAAAAAAAACAACAACAAAAACGTAACAACCAAGAATACTTTTGATGTTATTTATTTTTGATTTGTAAATGCAAAATAAATGCATGACAAACAACAATGATTCGTGTGACAAATTGAATCACACTTTGCATGAAAAGGACGCACCTTAAAAATGTTTATGGCCAATGAAAGCGAATACATTTTCCCGATTTCAAATTTCAAATCGTTAGCAAATACACACACATCGTACACGCATACACACAGAACTAAATCATTTTTTGAAATAATCGTGAGCTTTGGAAAAACCTATTCGAGCAAAATAGAGTTTTGCCCTCGTTTAATCCCCTTTGATTTGATACTACATTGAGGAAAATTTTTGTTCTATCTCTGAATAATACAGCATAAAGAAAGAAAGAGACGATGAAGAATCAAAGCATTAGTAAATATTAAATATATTGACGACAAATGTCATTGCAATTCAACACGACACAACGGTATTTGCCGATGCTTTTTCAACGAAACACTGCCCATTGCATACAGACAAAAGAACACGTAAATGAAATACGAAGACGAAAAAAAAAAGAAATAAATCCAAACAAGCAGGGCCTGATAGTACCTACTAATTTCAAATAATGTACCAATGTATGTATGTACCAGGTCGCACTTTACTTTTTGCTGAAATATTTGAAAAACAAAAAAAAAATTTATCAAAATCAAATTGGGCAAAACTTTGAGGCCACTCTACAGCATTTCCCGAATTATAGTCATATCCGGAATTTCAGATCGATCGGAGAACAAATAGTAAAGTTTTAATGATTTTACATAATTAAACAAGAAAAACAAATAAAAATGAGGAAAAAGAATCAGAATCCGGAGGTGCATAAAAAGAAATGAATGGCATGGAATGAATCCCATCAAGTGTCATGAATGCGATAACAACAGCAGTGGCTCACGTAAAAACTGAGAGAGAGAGAGAGAGAGAGAGAGAGAGAGAGAGAGAGAGAGAGAGAGAGAGAGAGAGAGAGAGAGAAGAAGTAAGTAA
>GL501988.1:240108-270865 GCA_000149185.1 Mayetiola destructor
AGAGAGAGAGAAAGAGAGAGAGAGAAAGAAATTGAATTAGAGTTCACTTGCCTTATTCTGATACTGAATTGTGTTTACATTATCGGTATCCATTAGACCGAGCATAAAATGACAATTAAAATATTCCATCGTTCGATGTATGTATATATGGTTCAACGAAGTATGATGGAAAATATAATATGTATTTTGAATATGAGTCAATAAAACAGACATATCGTATATCAATAACTAACCTACATGCCGATTGTTGATTGTCGATGCTAATACTGATACTGAATAAAATTTCAAACAGAATAAATCTAATGAATTGGATTTTGGTGTGTGTGTGTGTGTTTGGAGAAACAATGAAGTTTGAGGTTTCATAAACTTTTCATCACTGATGAAAAAATTAAACAACATTATGGATTTAATGTGAATTCCATTCAGATATCAGATCCATTTCAATGAATGATGATAATAAAAACAATTCTTGTGGTAAGATGAGCTTCGATCACGATTCCGAATAAAGAAAAGTGTTTTTCGCGCCTACTCGCTTCAAAGGCTAATGCCAGTCGAGTAAATATAATATGTATACATATAGATATATATGTATGAGCGCAGTATGATAATCCATTAGTCCGTTCGTTAGCCTCTTGCATTTAAATGCTACAGCGGAATTGAAGAAAAAAACACAACAAATACAAAATCCAAATCTAATGCAATAGAAAATGCTATCGCCCAATCGCTGTCTCGACATGTGGAGAATGCATGTTTCAAATTCATTCAGACAATGAACAGAGATACACAACAACAACAACAACAACAAAAATTTAGAAGAGAAAGAAATAAGATGTGAAATGAACAATTTAAACTAAACTAAATCATTTAATTAAAAAAAAAAAAAAATAAATAATGTTCAAGTATCATGAACTACCAAGCACATTGCTATCTTTTATTCGTTTCAAATTCAAATGGTCGATGGAATGGATCGAATCATAATAATAATCACTGCCTGTCTAATCCAATGCTATAGCAAGTAGCATTCGAGATGCATATAGTATACACGTTATTAGTATTTTTAGTATTATTATATTGTAATTCGCATCAAATAAAGGAGCTATTGAACTTTCAATTGATTGAAGCGTTTAGATTTTGTATTGTAAGTGTGAGCAGAGACGATGACTACTACGATGAAAATTCATTACACAATGAATGATATGGAAATCATTAAACGCAAAATCCAAATAATAATAATAATAATAATAATAATTAGCGAACAACGAACATGCAAAAAATTATATGAAATGAGATTGAACGAATTTTATGCGTTGATCATCATAAATCATATACCTCACGGGCGCATCGTGCGCGCACAATTTACAGTTTACTGTCTCTTAATCAACAACAAAAACAAATTTCTTCTGAAATTATGAAGCGACCGAGCGGCGGGAAATTTTGTTGAAGCAAAAAAGAGTCAGAAAAAAAATTGAAAAGAAATAGAAAAACCAGCAACAGCAACAGCACAATCTTTTAGCGAAAGTCAAATGAAAATAACGCGAATGAAGGTGAAAGAAAATCGAAGCCGATGAAAATGAATAGACACTGGGCGTACGTTTGTGTGAGTGTTTGTAGTAATGAACACTGGAACATGAGATGAATGACGAGGTTTATTACCATTTGATACAAGCAATCAGTGAACGGTCTGAATACATTGTATAGTATTTTGCTCGAGGCCTGATACATGCAACGTGTTCATTGTTCATTGCTCGATTGGTGGGTACGTTGAGTGAGGCAATTGCATCGCAATTTGTATCATCGCGCATATATGTGTGTATTTTCACCTTATTTTTTTTTTTTTTGTTTTTGCTTATTTCATCCCCATTCTATCGCGAGTCACTTTTTATTTTTTTAATGTCGGAAATGATGATGAATCAAATGCAATCATCATAGAATTTCACATTTCAATTGGTTCTTGATGTCGTTTCGTGTTGCATCCATTCGATTTCTATTTGATATATTTCAAAATGTTATCCATCAATGAAAAAGGAAGGAATTATTTATGATTAACAACTACTATTCAATTCAATGTTTTGATTGAGCTTGAAATAAAATTGCTATTCAGTTTCAGCCAATTGAATAAGTAAACTGCTCAAAACGATTATTTATTCATTTATTTATTATTAATATTATTAATAATAATAACAATAATAAGTACATAAAAAAAGATGGAATTTGGAATGAACAGATGATTTCCCCTGTACTGATTAAATGATCGGCCTAATAAAAAGACCGCATTTGTATATCCATTCACCATTCTGTCATGATATTAAACATTAAACAGTCTTTTCATGAACTGAAACATTCATTTTTTGTTTTTTGCTTTTTTTTCTTCTACTTTGCTCCATTAGATGCGAGACCAGTTGTTGTAGTGGTGGTTTGAAAACAAATTGATAGCCATAGAAATATAATTGGATGTGTGTACATTTAGTTAGTTGCATTGCTCTTCCAACCCCCGTACTGCTGCGCTCTCTTTCTCTATTGCTCGTCCGGCGATATGCAGTACAAAGTCATTTTGAACAGGGCATAAATGCAAACACGCGCGCCTTACAGTTACCATTCATTAGTAGAACGTTTTACTTGCTGATAAAATGATTTATGCTTTAGTTGCCACCATGCACAATGTACAATGTACATCTATCTGTATAATAATAATAATAACATTAACTATGTACTCAATCGTGTACAGTGTACAGTATACAGTCTACAGGAGCAACTATTTATAATAATAAACAGTGAAAGTTCTTTAAATCAATCGTAATGGTGTTAACATTCAAAACCAGAATTTGGTTCTCCTACTTGATGAATGTAAATCCGAACCCGGAAAAACCTTCAACAGCGACCCGATGGACCTTTGGTCTACCAATCAAAATTTCACTGTTCATATGAATGTTGATATTAATCTTTGTATATAATCACATAGACATTTTAAATTTTACATTTGATGTTATTTTTATGATCACCAATTGCTGAATGCCACGGATCCAGAAACCGATTCATATCAAATATGTGAATTAAATTATTTTCGATCACTTTGAAACTATGACAAAATCTTAGCAAATCGAATTTTATATTGTATTATTTCAGTTATAAAACTGAAGAGAGAAATTTATTGTCTTCTTTTCCCATATTTGGTTTTTTTCCCGTTTTTTTTTTTTTTGAAATTTGGAAATTAATATATTTTCATATTAAATCAAAATCGAAAGGTTGAATGGTCGAAAAAAAACGAATCGAATATTTTGAACGCCCGTTTTTACGGCGATCATCGTTAATTCAAATGAACGAAAAAAAAAAAACAAAATTGATGAATGAAACAAATACATAAAGCCAAATCGATAGTTGAAAGCCGTTTCAGTTCAGTTGGTGTTAATGGCTATTCATCGATGACGTCACTTTAATACAACGCATAAAATTGGAATTTGAAATCAACATCCAAACACGTGAATCGTACACATCCGTTGTAAATGAGCAAAACGTGAATGATACATTTTGAAATTTGATATGTGTATTGGAAGATTGACGGTTAACGGCATATTTTAGGCCTTTTTTTTCTTATTTGGTTCCGTGGTGATGGCAAAGAAGAAGAAGAAGAAGAAGAAGAAAAAGAAGAAGATGAAGAATAAAAGTATCCATATGGATGTGTTTGATGGATGGATGTGTGAAAGCAATGTAACTGATCTCATCCAAACGGAAGGAAATAATCTGACAATGAGAAAAAACAGACAAACAATTACATTGAATTCTAAATGATGAATAGAATGAAAACCGAAAACCAGACTAACAACCAATTTATAAAACAAAAATAGTTTTTGAATGGGAATAAAAGGCCACGCGATTGCATTCGTGCATTCAATGACGAAAATGAACGATGACTACACATAGCATATAGTTCAGTATACCGACCATTCAAATTTATCGCCGATCCGCATCATCCACTCAAAATTAAAACACCCCGAAAATTTAACATTTGTCCACAGCACATGTGTACTATGTTCTTTTGATTTTTTCAATGTGTGCATTGTGCATATGTGTAATGTGTATATTATGTATATGTTTCGTTGCAGCGTATTATTTTTCTGTTTGCATTTTTCAGCATTTTATTCGTCTTGTTTATTTCATTGCATGTCTAAGTACTTTTCCCGTTTTAAAATGTTTTTGATGGTTGAATGTTGGTTTTGGTGTTGAAATGTTCAAATGTTATGTCGGCCTCACGAGCATTGTTCGAAAATATGCCGTGACGTCACTGTACGCATCCTAGACATTGAATTTGTTTGAGTTCAATGCTAAAATGTAAAAAATTAGAACGAATTTCACCATAAACCGACATATACGCGGCTCCTATCACATCTCCTTTTGCTCTCTATGTTAAATGTTTACATATGGAGAGCAGATAGAAACATTGAATGCATGGATCTATTCAAATATGTACACTCGATTATGTTTTTGAGCCATTTGTTCATGTTTTTGTTGTGCCAGTTGTAATATGTGGCTGTAAATCGTTATGTGATTGTCACGCAAATCTAGACGCAAACGGTAGCTACACTGCCACAATAGACATATTGGATGAATCAGATAAGGAATGAAAAACAAAACAAAACAAAAACGAACATTTATTGTCGAAAAGCATAATGCATTGATCGCAATATGGTATTAAAACAGACAAAATATAATTCAACAGAGCTGATTGGTGACATTAAAATGAATGAATGGTATGCCATATAGTTGTGTCATAATTTTTGCTTTGAAAATGTTTACATTTAAAAATGTGAGTCATTTGATGAGTACAGATTTTTGCCCATTGATTGAGTTCTCGCCCCTAAATATGGTACAATTTCATTTAAACGGAAATTTGTCTCACAACAAAAAGATTGCGCGATCAAACGATTGACCAAAATTAATGAATTCAAATGGCATCAAAAGCCGATGATGCCATTCTATGTATACCTCGCGTAAATTTCAACATATAGAATATTTTCACCTTCATCTGGGAGCAGAGATTTTATGAATGATAACTGTCATTTGGAGAGTCAAATCGAAATAATTGAATAAATTCTTTTCAACTCATATCTTTAATATCGTTTTTCAGATATTATTCTCCAAGAGATGCAGATAAAATGATTTTGGTTCCATACCCATATAAGTGACTGCATATGTATACATATATTTTCTGAACCGTTTCACACAAAAACGAGCATAAATACACGCAACCAATTCTTTAATGCATCCTTCTGGTCATATAAAAATTGTCATAAATACGTATTACGAATATCTATTCTCGTCCATCCAATGGACGATTTTATCATTGATAAATAATATAAAACAAAAATTTATTAGAAAAAACTCCTTTTGTTTTGTTTCTATTTCATCAATTTCATTTTTGTTCATGTTTTGCTTTCAAACACATTCACAATTTGTTATATTCTACAAATGGGGAAAAAATAGCCTTCTATGGCCTTCTATGGCCATCGTTCGGTCATTTCTTTTCATTTCTCTCTCTCTGTTTTTTGTTTGTTTGTTTGTTTCTGTTAGGTGTTGTTCAATTCAAAGAAGAAGAAAACTATCATTACGTCTTACTCTGGCATTCATCGTAATTGATTTGAATCACCGTTTTCAGGCAGTTGGCCGAAAAAAGAAATGAAACATAACTGACGATGGTCAATACGAGAAGAGAAAACAACATGCCTCACTATTAAAGTGCTTATTGTCGTAAACCCCAAGAAAGACCAATAAAAACCGAGAGAATAACTCAAGAGAAAAGAAATAATAAAAGAAAAATTATTATCAACTTGAAATGGACATTTCACTCCGTATTGCACGAGACAATCTTTGCACACAGACGGTTGTTTCAAATAAAATTAAAAAAAAAAAGAAAGAAAAAAACTGAAATAAAACGCCAAATTACCGGATAAGAAAAGTTTCTTGTTGCCAGCAAAATGTATTAAAGAAAACCAATTTCAATTTAAATGGAAAGCAGTACACACGAGCCATTGATACTGTATTATTACGGCAGATTGAAATACGCGCGATCTTTGCGAAAAGGGTAATTTAAGCTTGAATTTTGAGATTACATTGTGAAAATCTTAACGGAATTAAATCTTAAATTGTGGTGAACTTTGAACTGTTTTCTATGCAATTCTATTTTTATTTGTTTAAGTTAATTGTTTTTTTTTTTTTTTGGCTTTGAATTAAATGGATACTGAATACAAAATATACAAACACACCAGCTTAGATGGGTGATTCATAAAATGAAATGACTTAAGTAGAAACACAGATATGAATCAAATAAAATCGTGTCGATCTTTTATAATATATTTTTTTTTCGTATTTTTTTTTCCTCTCTGTGTCGGATCGGATATGATGAAATAAACCGAATATTCGACTGACTGAATGGAAAACACCGTCAACCGTCAAACCAACAAAATGAACATCTCTTTCTCACTCATTCGCATGGCGAATAGTCCCTGTGATTAAATGGCTTTTCCTTTCATATTTTCAATACAGTTTTTGGACGATGGTTTAAAATTTGAATTAAACGTGTGTGAACCGAACGAAAAGGTAAAAAAAACCAACAACAACAACAATTACATTGTTTATTTTGGTTTGTGATTTGGTTGCTGACTTTTTGCTGATAATAATGGAATCCATTCCAGATTTTCCTCTCTTTGTAAGACGAAATTTTTTGTTTTGTTTTTCTTTATTCCCAGAATTATTTCTTGGCCAGTGACTGGTGGCTGATCTTTTTATGCTTTACTATTTAAACGCTTCACCTTTACTTTATTTTTGTTTCGATTTCACAACCAAGTAAAGGCGACGAAAAAAAAAAAAATAAAATACGAAACTTTTCATTTTCATAAAACGAAAATTGTTTGGTTTCATCAACATCGAAATATGGTACGTTTACACATTTCAACAATCCATACACTAATTGCACGTGCTGCTTAGATGGTTTTCCTTTCATTTTCAATTTTCACCACAATTTTAAGTTTGTTTTTTTTTTTAATAAATTTCGAAATTTTGTAATTTTTTTCTTCTTCTTCTTCTTCCATTCGTCGAAATTGATAAATAACGCTCCATTCAGCACACACAGACCTCACGACCACCTACAAAGTCACTTATAACATTCGGTCATATATTTGGCCAGGTATGGTCACCAGTCATTTTAGACTTATTTCCTCTCTACATGCTACCATATTTTTTATACATTCTTATTAAAATTATAAGTTTTAACCACAAACAATTCCATATCGGAATCAAGTAGAGGAAATAATTTTCAATCACTTACTACTCGGTGAAATTATTATTATTTAGCTATTGAAATAAAACTGCAGTCGATCTAATTTTATCGATGGAGCCAGTGGTTTCAAGATTGTAATAATTAAAATTATTTTTTCATTTGTTCACATTCTGTTTCAATAAAAATAATAATTTCCACTTGTGACAAACTGGTGGGCTAATGTGTACATCGAATTGATTAATCCACCAAAATTACACTCTCACACCAAACACACAAACACACACACACACACTGGGACTTATTTTTTCTTTCGTCAAAATCAATTCATTGAACATCAATCAATTTTACAGAATTGTATGAATGAAATCGCTTTTGAACGGTCACAGCTATTTTTCTCCCGTAAATTTCTTTCGAAATACATCAAACTTGACGCTCGTTGATAACATAAGGAAGATAATGCGCTCGAATAAACCAACCGAACTTTTCACAAAACAAATACCAAATGAAATACAAAAACAACATTTACAATTCGCCGAATACAATAATTTCCATTCATTTTTTTTTTAAACCAAAATTGGATGGCGAATGGTGTATAGCGTGTGTAAAGAGAGATATAGTTATGTCTAGTTTTTATTGTTTTTGTGTGTGCGCGTTGTTTTTTTTTTTGTAATTTTTACGATAAAAGCCGAATCCCCCGTATTCGTTTCTCTCCCTTGCTCGAAAAAATATATGCAGCAGAAGCAGAACATGAATCGTTTTATATTTTATTTCATACGAATATAACAGCAAATAGCATAGCAATGTATATGTATTGTATGATATTTTATACTATATTCATATGTACATGTTCAATGTACAATGTGGTACGGCTGCGTCTTCTGTCTACGTTATATTTTATACACTACTACTGTATTGAAAGTTGATATGACCATAGATTTGTTTTTGCTGTTGCGGCTGGTTTTGTTTACCAGTTTAGTTCTTTTTTCTTATTTTTTCTTTCTTTTTTTTCTCAAAACAAACCATATCTAACAAGAATCAAGCTATAAATGTGATGAGAGAGAAATGTACAGACAAATGGAATAAAAGGGGTCGTTCGATTATACGTATACATAATATTGAAGAAGTTGAAGCATATTTGATACACATTACACATATGCTCAATGCTCATGCACATATTGAATTGGATTTATAGCCAAAGTATCGGGCTTAAAGCAATAACCAATGAACGATGGCAATATGTTTAAATACACATTTGCTTAACGTTTAATGCTTATGAAATCGAAACACGAATGCATCATCATTCAACCCAACCGCATTCAACATTCAATATTCATTCAATGCGACTTTTTGTATTGGGATTTAAAGTGATGATAAAGTTTATAATCAGCCCACCGAATGACTGAAAGCAATGCTGACATGATTCTTTGATGACAGTTTGTTATTATACAATGCATCAGCATTTTTGTGTGTAGAGAGGGGGAAAAAAGAATTGGGCACTGAACGCACAATTTGATACAATTTACACGGCCAATGAAACTATTAAAATTAAATTTATAAATATACATATATTATATTATCGGACATTTGTAGGTATTTATTGGCCTCAAATGTACAGACTGTTGCTATCGAAACGTTATCGATCACATGCATTTACTAAATCATTTAAAAAAAAAACCTCAACACATCATTCTTTTGATAGATAATAAATTGAGTTATGGTTTTAAACGTTTCATTTTCAATCGATTTTTATGCGAAAGTTTAAAACCGATGTAAAATCTATTCTCTTTTTTATTACATACACACACACACACACACGCACACACATTGGCAAATGCATCGTACAACTGCTATACAATTCTATACAATGTGATGAGAGCAAGCAAATGGTCTGCGTCGGTGTTCTAAACGCATACATTACATACATGTTTTATGCCAATCCCAAAACAGTGCTATGTAAAGATTAGCAGCAAAAAGAGAAAAAAAACTGCGCTCACTACTACATTCCTTTGGTGTGCGTCTCAGCATAAATGCATCTTTATTTGTATATGAGAATTGAGAACATGTCTTCATTCCAATCGAATGCTCAATGGGTGTTCAACATCAAAAAATCTGAATGAATCGAATTCATGCCATAATTAGGGAGCAGAAAGATGAAACAAACGAAAAAGAATCAAATTTAAACGTTGTTTATTTCGCAAAAAACAACAACAACAACAACTATGCGAACGCTGACTGTGGAGAATGACGATGCGTGAGTATTTATGTGGGAAATGAAATAATATTTTTATAATGCAAATTGAAAAAAAAAACAAAAAAAAACAAATTTCGGTTGAATCAAGAGTTTTGATCACAAATGTTTTTAGATGGATATGTTTTGATGTTTGGGAAAAATAAGAAATGAAGAATATGCACGTTTAACGTCGCTACAGTAAAAAGAAAAAAAGATTATAACAAACGCTAACACCGAAGAATATTATTATTTGCCATTATGAAACCATCAAACTCCGAAAATTGTTTTTACAATTTTACATTTTGTTTTTGTTTTTTTTTTTCGTTGTTGTTTATGAAAATGACGACGCATAGAATTCTGTTTTTATTCTTTCGAACAAAAATTGAAGTAGAACAAGAAAAAGAAGAAGAAGAAGAAGAAAAAAAAATGTGAAAACAATAACAATGACTATTCCGTCATAATATTGTCGATGATAAATGCTAAAGTGTACTTTATAAACATTTAAACAGGTTCAATTATTATGTTTCTCATATATACAACAATGGTCTGGTTTGCTTTTTCTATAAAATATCTGAAAAAAAAACTGCTCAAAATATGATTTGTCACATATAACCGTTATGCATTTTTGCGTTAAAATTTTTTGAATGCCCCTCTCATTTTGGAATATATCAAAAATTCTTCTAAATAAAAATTCCTTCGTTCAACGCTCTCTATCCAAATGCAATCCAAAGTCTAATTGTTTATCTTTCGGTTAGAGAATCGTTGAAATGAATGATTTTATTTTCGTTTTGTTTCTGTTCATTGTGCATTCGGATTCACTTGTTTATCTTTTCAGGGCGAAACGAAAAGCTTTCAATAGAAACGAATAATAATAATAATAATAGTAATGTCTATTTGTAATATGTTTGTATTTTTGAATGCTGACTTGACAGCATTTAAATCAAATAAGCAAATCCTATTATGGAAATTTTAATGATTTCTTTTTGGTCAATGTTTTTTTTTTCTCAACCAACGAATACGTAAGTTTGCGTTTCCGAAAATATTTGACCATTGCAATCAAGCAAAAAAAAAAAAAAAAAAATTTAAAAAACATTTTATTCTTCTTTCAAAAGAATGCGACACAATAAAAAAACTATGTTCAATGTTCATTGGTCATCATAATGTTACTGATAAGAATTTGAAGTAGACATATTTTAATCACTTGGTCCGTCAATATCTGCTAGCACTTAAAATTTCTGAAATATTTACCAAATCATGAGCCACAAGCTTCGGAAAATCAATGAATGAAATCGACCGTAACAATATGTACAATATGTTATCAGTTTTCCGTGAACAATAATAATAAAAACAACACCAATAACAACAACAATGCATTGGTGCATCGGTGCGTCGGCAACCAAAAAGCAATCAGATCATATCAGGAATCAAACCATTTTTCGAAGATTTATCGCATCCGATTATTATTATTATTATTATTATTCACTGCATTCCATTTTTATATCAATAGTGGAACAAAACCGATAATCGGCACCATAAAATCATTTTAAATTTAGAATAATTTGAATAACATCACTAATTCTGGCTATTGAAGGGCCTTCCACTTTGCATTTATATACATGATTCTCTGAATTTGAACTCTCTCTCGTTGCACTTCTTAGACAATTGACATTCAAACAAAAATTGTTCAATAATAATAATAATAATAAATAAATGAAAATCAACACACAATGAATACTCGATATTTCTATTAGTTCTATTTGATTTTGGATTCGGTGAAAGAAAATATTTAATCTTTCCCGCAGATCAAATGATAAAGTCATTTAATTTTATGAATTTATTCAATCAGCACCAATAACAACAACAACAACAACAATTCTTATAAAATTCGATTGAACTCACGGTGGCATTCCCTTATTAAGGTTTCTACTTTCATGAACGATTTTTTCTTTCTTTCTTTCTTTCTTTCTTTTCTATCTTGTTCCCCTTTTATCTCTCTCTCTTTCCTCTCTTTCTTTTTCTGTCTATCTTGTATATGTGTTGAAATCAGAGCCGAATGACTTGATGTGTTCGACGATTTTTAATATAATCAAATTAAAAAAAAAAAAACTAAATTGAAATTAATTCAAACAGAAAATTCGGAAAAAAATCAAACACAAAAAATAGCACGCAAGTTTACATAAACTACCAAAAACATTGAAATAATAGATTCACATGTGAATGAAACTTTTAAATGAAATTCTGGCTCTTTTGTCCATTGGATTCACCGTTTTGCTTCGATTTGCTTTTTTATTTTCTGTTTGTTTTGCAGAAAAAAAAAACTTTTTACACCAATTTTGAGAGAGAAAAGGATCCATTTTATAAAGACGCGAATTGTTTGGAAAACATTTCTTTTTATTTTTCTGAATTGAAACTAAACGGCGGTCCATTTTCTGGATACTCTGTATTTCATGTTTGCGTTCTGTTGTCCTTTGATTATTCTGTTTTTTCTTTTTTTTATTTTGTCTTCTCTTTTTTTGTTATTTTTGTTTCGCTTTTTCGTTCGTTTCGAAATGTGCAGATGAGATCAACAAATTAAAATCGATTATAAACACAAAATGAACCAACCACGAAACCAAGGAAAATACTCCTTTTTCATAAAATTTATGTTACGATACTATTGATGTAAAAGGAAAGGCTAAATCAATCAAATTTTGTCGCTTTATCTTGTGCATTTAGTTCACTCCCGTAAATTAATTGTGAATATATTTTTTTTTAGTTTCAATATGTGATTTGTGTATATTTGTAAAATGTGTTCACCAAAAGAGTGAAAAAGAAAGAGCAACGAAAATTTATGTTGCTTGGATAAATTGTCTATGCGTATCGTTTACGCCATATACAACAACTTCACACAGTGACAACTTACTCACCAAGAGTATGTTTAATTTGAGATGGAAATTTTTTCGATGAAATCGCTGTGTATTCAGAAATCTTTTCTTTCTTTTTTCTTTTCTTTCTTTCGTTCGTTCGTTCTTTTGCTTGTTTTTATTTATTATTATTATATATATTTTTTTTTTTCGTTACTTCACTGCATTCGATGTAAATGGACACTTTTCATTTTTTTTTTTTTTTAACACACAAAAAAACTTTTATCGCATTTTTCTTCTTTCTTTTTTTTTTTTTGAATATTGCAAATACGACAATTTAATAACTACAAATGCAAATTCAATAATAATTTTGATCACGCACAATGAAAATTCTCACTTACTTTTGATTCGTTTTAGTCGACATGAAATTCAATTGGCGTCGCTCTTGTGTTGTTATTTGAGAGAGATTGAACCTTTCAACACCAACACAATGCCAATTCCGACATTTGAGTTTCTTTATTGTTCGAAATTTCTGTGTATAGTGTATACACTTACGCATACAACTAAACCGCTGCGAAAATATAAATGTATATACATATAAAATGTTTGCTGGAATGAATAGCATTCATTTGATGTATAAATTGACTTTCCTGTGATGAAATGCTAACATACCAACGCACTCTAACGACAAATTATGGCAATGGGATTTTCATGTTATTATTTGTTGGCTGGCAACACATTTTATATATTTGTGATAATGAAGTGCATTCGCATCGATTTTTTTTATAAATTCTTTTCTTTATTTCGATAACTTGATACATGTTACTCAGATGGTTTCAGACGCGGATGGCTTTTCGAGTTTTAAAAATTTTATCTAATTTTTTGGTAGAATAATCATTGAATTGATTCTTTTAATGCAATAAATTTTTACGGTTTGATCAATTCTCTTTCTGTTTGAGGAATTTCGATAAATAAATCTTGACAAATGGCCAAAAAGCGAAACCTTTCAAAAGTTGAGCGTTTGATTTGAAAGTGAAACGATGTGGAAAATGAAATCTTTATTTCAAAAGCTTTTCCATTTGATCGATACGATATAATCGAGAGTTTTAAGCTGAATCGATGATCGTTAATTGTTTCGCCCAGGCATTCAATGTTCAATTGCTGAGTATTAAAATAATTTCTAATTAAAGATCAAAATAATAGCAAGCTACACCTGTCCATGATGATTATGTTATTATTATTAATTATTACTTATTTATTAACAGATAATGTAAATTGGCATCAAATGCATTCACCTTTCAGTCATCAATGAAGTGAAGATATTGACTGATTTAGTCAGTTGTTTATAAAATGAAAGTGATTTGCATACTAGAAAATGACTGCACTCACAAAAGGTCTTTGAAAAAAAAAACTAAAAATAAAAAATGAATAAATAAAAATATTGAAGGAAAATGGAATAACAAACTATTTTACTGAATGGATGACAAATAGATGTAGACCGGTTTTCGCTATTTAATTGCATATTTAATTTAACCATGTAAAAGTCTGATAAGAAACAAGTAAAAGAGAAATACGACAACAAATTAGCACAACCGGCGCAACCAGGAATCAATCATAACTGCAACCGTTTTTATTTCCCCTTTCATTTACCGGTGTGCTCATTCAGTTTGTTGTTTGTCATACTTTTTTCCAAGCGAATATAAAAGGTGCCAAATGGAGGGAAACTTAACTTACAATTAGAGTAAAATCACACCAAACAATCATTATCTAATATTCGACGTTTTTTTCCACAGTATATTGTATACAGTCTCTATAAAAGGACCATTTTTCATTTGTGGATCACTTGGCTCGCGACCAATGTGGTCAGTTCAGGGAGATATCCTGTTACAGAGATGTTACGTCCACGACTTATTTGTTTTATTTTTCCCTTAAATATCTTATCCTTATTTTTTCTTTTCTTTTTTTTTTTGTGCACATGGCCACAGAATCGAGAGAATTATTGGAAGCCCAAGAACAACTAAACGTTGCAATGGTTCGAACGTCTCGGCCTGCAAATGGAAAAAGTAAAGAGTTTTAGTCAAAAATTCAGTTGAAGTTCATATTCATCATTCTCAGACACAACCGAACATACGAAAAGTCTTTTCGTCCTATAAAGAGTCTACATTGAAGACAAAGAAATATTTTTAGGCTAGTTGACAAATTGTATTTTATTGGAATTTGAACAAATGTTGGAAGTGTTGAGTTTATTTAATCAAAATGAAGCTTAGTTCGGTGTCTTTTGTTTAAATTATATTTATAATACACTTGCCTGTTACTAAGAGATCGATTCGATATACTGTCTGGTTCACACATTCCATGCTTTGAGCTTCATTAAACTGAAATTCAAAAACAAAAGCATTTTTTTGATACACGGTACAAACTTAGTACAAACACTATAGGACCATCATTTGCTTTTTCGATTTGAAATTTAAATTATTGGTTAATAAAAGGTTTCATTTTCAAGAATTAAAAGTGCAAAAATGGGTTTCATCTACGGCTTGACTGTGGTCCTGGTTATATTCCAAGGAATTGTAAGTAATTCGTTATTGGTATTTTTTGTTCCAAAAAGAAAACATCCTTGTTCTCACAATTAGATAATCCAATGTAAAGGTACTGGGGGTGAAACCTCACGGAAACGGATAAGAGAGGCACCAAGCATTAATATCGAAGGAGATGGACCAATTCTTCCGAATGATCTGATTGAATTGATTGTCAGTAATACTGATTTCAAAACAATACAAAACACCGTACGATCGGGAATAGTATCAACAACTGACATCATAATGAGCAGAATATTAGAAGATTATATAATTTTCATTATGCCAGAGCCAAATGGTGGTGAAATCTATGAATATTATTATCATGGCGACCTATACCTGAGATTCAGCAGCTATAAAAGTCTCATGTCATTTTTTGAAAAATTTGGTGACCAAGTAAAAAAATTTGAAATTGAGATCAGCTACACAAGTGATGATGTACCACGCAATGAAATTAACCAAAATATTATCAAAAAATATGCGAAAAATGTAAAAGAGCTACGAATTACATGTTTCCATGATGAGCAATTTTGGAAAGAGTTATCAGAGGGAGGAAATGACATCTTCTTTCCAGAAGTGAAAAAGTTTCAATTAAGTGGTTACAGCAGTCGAAATGAATTCGATTTCAATTTGATATTTCCCAAACTTGAAACTTTCAAGCTGTTCGGAACCGTAACCGATGAAAAATGCTTAGAAAATGTAAATACATTGAAAGAATTGGCGCTGCATACCAATTCGATTAAAGAAGTCAAACTTAATGATATTTTTGCAAATAATAAGAACATGGCAAAGATTTTTCTCTCCGCGCCCGAAAGAATAGAAACAATGCACTCGATTGCAACACATTTAACGAAGTTAGAAACACTTGAAGTTAAATTTCCTGGTGAAAACTTCTGGTTTCGAACAAACAATAATCCAGTATATGAACTACCATCAGTGACCCGTTTTGATATTTCATTTGTTCTAATGGACGAATTAATTGGAAACGGAAATCTTTCATTTTATATGCCAAACCTGAAAGAGCTCACCTTAAATGGAGCCCAAACTGATGATCGAGTCGTTAATTTTATCGAATATTTCAAGGAATTGGACACAGTGGCACTTTTAGTAAGAACATATAATACCGTAGAATATATCGAAAAACTGAAACAAGTCATAGAGTTCACGATAACTTTTCATAAAAATGGATTCGATTCCCTGAAAAACATATTCAAACGTTTCGATACGGAATCTAAATTGCAAACATTGAAAATCGTGGATTTTAGTGAATCATTATATGAAACGTATGAGAAAGAAATGCAAGAACTTAATATTTTTTTGGAAAATTCTATGAAACCAAAATGGATACTATCACGTGAGGAACATGTTAGGACAGATCAAAAATACTTAAAATTTGAACGCGAGCCACGCACATGAAGTCTTGCACGAAATAAGTGGCTCTCTTTCCACAATGTTTAATTTCAATATGTAATTTATTTATCAAATTAATAGTATAAAAGGAGTTTTAGGCTCAAACTGTACTGCCACTGTAATTGACAAGATTTTTATTCGGATTTTCTAGTTATTCCCATTCACTTATAGACTAACCCATGCATGATACGTATATCGTTTGTTTATGTGTTTTTGGTGATATTTTTATTATCGCCCAATCAAATGCACAAGCATTGTTGTTTCTTATATTTTTCTCTCCATTTTTATCGTTATTTTTCCTTCGATAAGTGTATTTTTATCCATATTCATGAGATGGTTTGATGAGAGTAGAATTTTGAGTATGATTGGGAACTCCTAGATTTACGTGTAAATGGAGTAAATGGAGCGGGGAGGTAAAATAGCCAAAAATCACCAAAATTCACCAAAAATAAATGTTGTCCGATTTAAATGAAATTTGGCGTAGAGAATCAGTGAGGGAATACAAGAGTTTTGGCGTTAACACTGTTCCGAAAAACTGGTCCGAACTGGTCCAAAAGGTAAAACAACGATTTTGGACCAGTTAAGACCAGTTTTTCGGATCAGTTTTAACGCCAAAATTCTTGTATTCTCAAACTGATTCTCTACGCCAAATTTCATTGAAATCGGACAAAATTTATTTTTTGTGATTTTTGTCTATTTTACCTCCCCGCTCCATAAACTTTCAAACTCCCCCCTCCCGAAATTTTTTCAAAATATGGGCAAAATTGGGGCATCCTCAGATAACTAATTCTCACCGTACGCCACTGCATGGAGGAGAACCCTAAGGTTAGAAATAAATCGAACAAACTCTTCAGAATGAAAGTACTCGCAATTAAAAGGTTTTCTGGCCAATATAAAATATTGAAAATTTTAGCAAAATTTTTTTCTCTTTTCAGCCTCCAAATTAATGGAAGATGTATTTTTTCAGCATTTTAAATGGTTTGGCATCGATTCCAGATGAATTTGGACAATGAAATTCCTCTTTCTGTCTCCAAATTGAAAAAATACGATCTCATTGGTTCTTGGATGAGGAAAAAAGGAAAAAAGCTAGCATATATTAGCAGCAAGCAAGCAGGGAAGCCCAATTTGTTTGCTTCTGCCATGAAAAATTTGCCTGCTACTTGCTGAACTTGCTGCTGAAATCTGCTTGCTCCCACCTCCGCGTTAAAGTTATTGTTTCTGCCTGAATTTATACGCAGGAAACGAATGAACGCTAGTTGAAAAATCATATTTTATTGGAGTTCGAACAAGTGTTGGAAGTGTTGAGTTTATTTATTCAAAATGAGGCTTAGTTCGGTGTCTTTTGTTTAAATTATATTTATAATACACTTGCCTGTTACTAAGAGATCGATTCGATATATTGTCTGGTTCACACATTCCATGCTTTGAGCTTCATTAAACTGAAATTCAAAAACAAAAGCATTTTTTTGATACATGGTACAAACTTAGTACAAACACTATAGGACCATCATTTGCTTTTTCGATTTGAAATTTAAATTATTGGTTAATAAAAGGTTTCATTCTCAAGAATTAAAAGTCCAAAAATGGGTTTCATCTACGGCTTGACTGTGGTCCTGGTTATATTCCAAGGAATTGTAAGTAATTCGTTATTGGTATTTTTTGTTTCAAAATGAAAACATCCTTGTTCTCACAATTAGATAATCCAATGTAAAGGTACTGGGGGTGAAACCTCACGGAAACGGATAAGAGAGGCACCAAGCATTAATATCGAAGGAGATGGACCAATTCTTCCGAATGATCTGATTGAATTGATTATGAGTAAAACTGATTTCAAAACAATACAAAATACCATACGATCGAGGATAGTATCAACAACTGACATCATAATGAGCAAAATATTACAAGATTACATAATTGAAATTGAGCCACATGACCTGATTCATGATTTCTTTGAATATCATCAAGTTGGCGATTTATTCCTGAGAATCTGCGGCTACCGAAAACTTGTACAATTTTTCGATAGATTTGGTGACCAAGTGAAGAAAATTGAAATTTCGTACAACTCCACATGTAACAATGTTCCCCACAAAGAAATCAATCAAAATATTATCAAAAAATATGCGAAAAATTTAGAAGAGCTGCGACTTAAAACTTCAGATGATGATGGATTTTGGAAAGATTTATCAGATGGAGAGAACGACATAATTTTTCCAGTAATGAAAAAGTTTCAATTAAATGGTCACAGCAGTCGAAATGGATTCGATTTCAATTTAATATTTCCCAAACTTGAATCTTTCGAACTGATTGGAAGCGTAGCCGATGGAAATTGTTTGGCAAATGTAAGGACATTGAAAGAATTGACGCTGGACACCAGTTCAATACAAGAAAAGAAACTTGATGGTATATTTGCAAATAATCAGAACATTAGAAAGATTTTTTGCCCTATGGCCAATAGGACGGAGACAATGCACTTGATTGCAAAATATTTGACAAAGTTAGAAACACTTCAAATTGAAAATCCTGGTGTAGACTTTTTGTTACGCAAAAACAATGGAACAGTATATAAACTTCCATCAGTGACCATTTTTGATATGGTATTTATTGAATTTGACAAACGAATTATAATT
This sequence comes from Mayetiola destructor, assembly GCA_000149185.1. NCBI lineage: Eukaryota > Metazoa > Arthropoda > Insecta > Diptera > Cecidomyiidae > Mayetiola > Mayetiola destructor. Next base: position 259,065 of record GL501988.1, read on the forward strand.
GAAAATCTTTCATTTAATATGCCAAACCTGAAAAGGCTCACCTTGAATGGAATTCGAGCTGATGAAAGAATCGTTAATTTTATCAATTATTTCGAGAAATTAGAAATAGTGGAATTTTTCGTTGACAGCTATAATGCCGTAAAATGTATAGAAAAATTGAAGCACATCAAAGAATTCACGACAACTTTTTATGAACTGGATTTCGATTTCGTGAAAAAATTATTTGAAAATTTCGACAAAAAATTCAAATTGCAAACATTGAAGTTCGTAAATTTTCGTGAATCATCTTATCAAAAGTATGAAAAAGAAATGAAAGAATTCAATATCCATTTGAAAGATTCTATGAAACCAACATGGACACTATCACATGGGGCACAGATTGGGAGAGGCAGAAAATACTTGATGTTTAGACGCGAGCCATAAACATGCACGTCCTTTATGAAATAAGTGGCTCTCTTTTCACAATGTATGATTATAATATGTTATTGATTTATCAAATTAATAGAATAAAAGGAATTTTAGGGCTCAAAATGTACTGCTACTGTAATCCACGTAATTTTTATTCGGACTTTCTAGTTATTTCCATTTATTTCTGGACTTATCTATATATGATACATTTATCGTTTGTTTATGTGTGTTTATTGAACACTGTTTAATGATATTTCTATTGTCAGGCATTGTTGTTTCTTATATTTTTCTCTCCGATGATTGCTTAAAAATGAAATTATCCCCGTTACTGTTTAGAATTCGTTTTGCTTTGACATATGGTATCGAATGAATAACATGAAAAAGTTGCAGTGAAAAATGTGTCAGCCGTTGAAATATCTTTGATTTTATTAAGTTTGTTCGCAACTTCAAATTACAAATTCACCAGTATTGGCGAATTTGAATTGTTCCTATTTCCCTGTAGATGTCACTTGTCATATACAATTCATTTAATTATATTCGCTTGTCTTTATAATCAAAATCTGATTATTATCAAATAAATGCAAACGTATCAAAATGAGAAAAATCACGAAAAATACAATTGCAAGTATATCAGGTCAGTAGTCGGTAGCTCATTGCGTAAAAACAAAACAATAAAATAAATAAAAATAAATTATGGCATTAATGGCCTCACAGATGGGCATTCAAGCGGCAAAGAAAAAAAACTTCCTCTGTGCTAAAACATTGAGCTGCAATGTTATTTATGCCGTTCATCCATTGTTTCGGCGACATATGATCATATGTATGATGTAGGCATATGTCATAAGTAAAATTATGAGGCAAAATTCAATATTCAATTATATTTATTCATAATAATTATTATTTCGATGTCAAATTAAAATCCTTTGCTCTTCACGATTAAAGCGATATTTTTGCTTAATATTTATAATTCGCGAAATGACCTTGCCATGCACGCGAAATTCGCTGCATTAGTGATTTGATGCTACGATGATGAATAATATTCGGTAACATTTCATTTCAAGTTTTTGGCTTAACATTTTTTTTTATGGCAGAAGGAGAAATAAATTCACTTAAATCTACGCAAAAAAAAAAGAATACTAACGACCTTCACTTGTCGGTTTCTGATCTCAGCTATTTGCTGAACACATTATACACACAATGAACGACCATTTCAATGTTAATTTGTGCAAAAAATGAAATTAAAACCCAATCATATCATATATTACATGTTACATGTGCCGAACAGAAAACCAAGAAGAACCAAAAAAAAAAAAACAACAACAACGTACAATTCCTATATATTTTAGTTTCAATTGTTTAACATGTTATATGCTTTTGGCTATATCTACAGCCTCAAATTCATTGAACAATTTACGGCTTTTGTTGCCGGTCTACAGCAATCTGTGATTATTTATCAACGAAATTCGAATGAATCATTCATTTCACGGTTTTTACACATTATGAAATCTCACATCTTTTATATTCCAATATGCGTCACCATTCGAAAAATTTCAGTCGAGCATTTATTTTCGCCACACATTAATCATATTAATGTGATATCGATCACTCTTATCAATTTTCCATTCCATCGGATGTGATTCTTCTAGTCAATCGATTAAATTAATTTTTTTTCTTCCGCTTATCACCAATTCTTCCGTTGTTATTTTATCTTAAAGCCTTTTCGTCTGTTTATGGTTTATGGTAATTCACTTTTGGCGGTCACATCCATAAAAATCTATTTCTAACCATTCTTGAAATACTGCATCCGTGTGTTCAGTATTGTATGAAAACTGTGTTTTCATTCAACGCGATAATAATCTTTTTTTCTTTTTTTTTTTTCATTTTTGAAATGACATTTTTCAAATTAAAAACTGGAATATTTAATCTGGCATTAGTTCAACTAATTGGTCCATTCTCTTTTGTAAACGTTTATTAAGTGGCTGATAGCAAAGAGAATGCGATTTTGAGCTTGTGATGTGGCCATATTACAGTAAGTGTTTACTGTTTGCACAGCTCACAGTCACCGAACATTATTGATATAATATTTGTTTATGAATTCAGTTAGCACTTGATTTCGAACGATATTTTTCTTTAAATGTCAATAACAAACAAGAAACTTATTCAATCACATCCCATAGGACAACACCTGTATGGAATAAAAACGAAATTATTATTTATTTCTGAAATAAAAAACAAAAAAAAAACTTAAGATTAGGATTTGCAAAATTTGAATTATACGACAATGATTAATGGACCAGCATATCGGATCGAAGGTAGGCTATTTCGATATACTTGAATCAAAACTAAAGAAAATTCACGAAAAACGAATAATAGCTCTCAATGACAACAACAATAACAAAAACGATTAATTCTGAAAATTCATGGAAACCATCTTGCGTTGTCATAGCGTACACGTTTAAAATTATATGAGAAAAAAAATTGTTCAAATAACCGCCGACCAATTCGTAGAAAAGTAATCTTATTCAGCAAGAGGAACGACGATCGAAAAAAAAAACCCCCTACGAAATCAGTTCACGCGAAATCACAGAATCCAATTTTGATGGTAGCAACCCAGCAACCATAATAATAACAAATACATAAGAATATTTACATTATTAACTATACTGAATACAAATTACGAATGAAACCGACATCACAAAAAGACATTCAATTGAAATGTACAAAATAAACAGTTTGTTACCGCAAATATTGTCATTGAATTTCTTAACACGTAGAAGGTAAGATTTCATAGTTTATGTTGTTTTGTTGTTTCATTCATTTGCTATCCGCAATTATGAACCATCTCAAATAAGTTTTTTTTTAAAACTTTAGCCGATGTCTCCAGCACATAACACATAGGCAATCAAACAAAAACGAAGAAAAAACCGTGAAGAAAATTTATAAATTTAAATTCATAAAAAAAAAAAAACCGAAGCACTAGCAACAAGCCTACGAATATGGACTGTATTTGATTTGTTATAGCATTCGTTATTTCTTTTAGTTTACAGAAATCCAGATTCGGTACACAACATTCGGGTTGAATAGGTAGACCAATTGTTTTTGGTGTTTTGCGTTGTGCGTGTCAACATGGAATGCAATCAGACTACTATTCTCCGTATTCTTTGTGGAACAGAAAAATATGAATTTTTAAAAATATGATTTTTTTTTTTCAGTCGAATTTTTTTACAATTGTCACTTTTTGGGATATTATTATTCCGTAGCATACTCAACGAACTAACTGATAAGACTTTCTCTGCATTTCTTATTAGCTCTGTGCTCTTTGGTGCTCGTTTGCACCTCAGATGCATATAATACATAAATGGAATCACCACAATTCTTCGATGCGGCTTCAAATTTAATGAAAAATGCATTCGATGACTATTCACTATTCACTGGCCGAAAAATTGGTTGTTCAATTCAATCATTATGATTATTATACTTTGATTTTTTTTATTATTTTAGACCATTCATTCTTTGCGAATTTTGACATTTCCTTGTGAAACATCTTTGTTTCGAAAATTGTTGTATATTGTAATTTTTTGTTAGTTCCATTTTTTTTTCTCTCTTCTTTTGGTTTGTTACGAAAATGTATAATGCGAACCACGAGCTGTGCTGAAAATTGATTCAAAATATGAAACAAGACATCAAATCGCATTGAACTTGGATTACTTATCGCTCATAAATATGAATGTTTATTTTTATAATATTCGTGATAAATGTGCTCAAAATAATTAATTTTCCCATAAAAATATCGAACGCTCACCACAAAAAACACTTGCATGTGATCGATTTTATTCAATTTGATGAACATTTCGGGGACTTTATGTAATCCGAAGAAACTGTTTTCATTTTGCTCAATATATTATAATGTATATTATTGTATTATTATTATTTATTTTTTTCTTTCTTTTATCTCATTATTTTGACGCCGTTAATATGCCTCTCCTTCGATCGCTTTGTGGTGATTTTTTTTTTCTTCTTTCGTATGTGTTTCTCTTCTGTTGTCTCTTTTGTGATTGCGTGTCGCGCACACGAATTTAAGATATCTTTTTCGCATTGTATGCAACTAGCAAGTTTAATACAGACAGTTCACCAACTCACCCATTTGAAATAACCATGCGCGCATGCCACGACCACACTCAATGTAGTATTATGTTTGCCATTTACCGCTCACAGAATGCGCCCGTCACTCCGAATCCCAAATATAAATAACGGTGGCATTTTCGCTTTTCAAATCATTCCAGTAAACGCTTTTACTCGATTCACATCGGTTTCGTTCCTTGTTTAATAATTTAAACTATTGTTGCTATTGTTGTTGTTGTTGTCTTCTTTTTGGTCGGTTTTTGTTTTAGTTTTGTTTGACCGCAGGTACTCTACAACAAGTACATAAATTTATTTGTGCACTTTTTTCATGTTTAATTTTTAATTTTTTTATTTTTTGGTAATTTCTTGAAAATGAAAAAAAAAAAATAAACAAATATTTAGCAGCGTTTTTATGTTGAAACAGTTCAGTTCAATTCATTGAATGAAAAATTTTTTTTTCTTTCATTTAAATTTTTCATAGAAAAATAAAAAAAAAAAGAAAAAATGTCTCCAATGAAAGTGTCGATGTTCTTGGCTGTTGGAATTTGTTTGTTTGCCATTAGTGTGTATGGTGAAGGTGCTGCCGAAAATGAAGATGATGAAAATACCATTAAAGTCTATAAACGATTGATTCCAGCCGATGTTTTAAGAGGTTTGTATTTAACCAGTTCCATTTTCTTTTGTCTAATTCTTTTCTTTTAATCTTTCTGATCTATTTTTCATTGACACTTTAATCGTCTTAAATAGAAAAATCCATTTTTCACAATAAATGAAAATTTCGCAAATTTACCAATTTTACTATTGTCATATGATGTTGAAAAAGTGTTCTTATTATTATGGTTGCTCAATGAGCCACTATCAATGTGTTTTCGTAATGCTTACGAAAAATAGAGGCTCAAATTGAAAACGGGCTTATGTGATCGGCGTTGGCCGATATAGTCATATTTTGTTTTTTTCTTTTTGCTTTTGATTTCGTGTTTAAAATCAAACCGGACGACTGGAATTTTTTTTTTTATTCAAAGGAATCATTCTCAATTTGTTGTTTTCTTACATTTTGTCAACACAACATTGGCTCAACTCACCAATTGAAATCTTAATCTATTTCAATTGCGTAATTGACGTGCGCAGCTTGACGTGACGAAGTCTATTCAAAGTCCGTAGAAGTAACTCTTATTGAATTAAATTAGACACATAAATTGAAATGGTTTATTTGTAGCAAAAAATTCCGCTTCGTGAAACATAATCACGTTTACGTTATTTGTAATCATGGATTTAAATCATCTCATTTGATAGTTGATTTGTTTTGATGAAAAAAAGAAAAAAAATAGTCGCAGTTCGAATCGAATTTCCAACGATTCGAGAAAAATCTATGGAGGCAAGCAGCACGTAGCGACTGTGTCCCCACCGTACAATATTTTGCAAATCATATACAGATGATGATGATGATGAAGAACGTTATTGCGTATCCAGTTGAAAGTGAAACTGTTGCACTTTCTTCTTCAGCTGCTTGCTGTGCTTTCCAGTTCACTCAATGAGTTTTTTGCCATTTAAAATGAATGAATACTAGATACACGATCTTATGCACCGCAATGTATTAAAACTGTGAATATCAAAACAAAGCAAATGCGATCAATGTTTTTTATAAATCATCATAATAATATTCAACGACCATCAGCTGTTCAAGCAGTGTTGGACGATCGCTTTTCTCAAAATAAATTAATCGAAACGATAGTGAGTGATAGGAGTTGACCTTGTCAACGATAGTTTTTGTTTGGAAAATTACTATTAGGTCAAGCTGTAATCACAATTTAGGACCATATTTGTGTTTCTCATTTGAGATAATTTCAAAAATGGATTTGAAATATAATTTCGAAGAAATTTAATATCGATGCAAATTGAAGCAAAATTTCATGGTTAGAAGCAAGAAGAAGAAAAAAAAATTTTGGTTTTTAGTTCATTTTTTATCCTGAAAAGCATTGATTTCATCAAATATTCGGTTCAAAGCTTCAATATTTCAAAAGTTTGATTATCGTTCTAACCGCAATTTTAAATGAAGCCAATGCAATTTCATGACAACGAAACAAGGCAAAAATAACCACGAAAAAAAAACCGAAAAATGGGAGAATAAATCATTCGATCACACCATTATTATATTAACATTAATATTTGATACTCAATTCCATTGCGCTTGAACTAAATTTTGAGCAAAAAAGCGATTCGTACATTTTGTGTGCATGCAATATTATTATTATTTATTTAGATTTCATTTTTCATTCGTTCGAATGGCATCGAACCCCATTCAGGTAAAATTGGCTCAAAAGTGTTAAAGTGTTTCGAATTGAGAGAGAAGCAACAAAAAAATCAATGTTTGAATGGAGCCATAAAACATATTATTATTTTTGTTCGTCGTTAATTGTGTTCTATAGATCGATGTAATCTTTTTTTTTTTTGATTTATGTAGATGATTTTTTTTTGTTCTCCATCGAAATGGCCATTTAACATGCAGCATCGGAAAGATGAGATTCTTTTTTTTTTTTTTTTTTTGGTTTTTTTCGTTTTCATTTTGACTTTAATTAATGTTTTTATTCAATTCACAATCGCTGATAAAGTAGTATTAAACCTTAAATAGATATTTATTGGATAAATGCAATGAACTTAAATTCAACTCAAGTGCCTAAAGTACCTTGATGAACAATCAAAATGATCGTATTTTTCGTTTTTCTGTTGTTTTTTTTTTTTTGCAATTTATAGTCAAGTCTCAAAATGGCTCGAGTCACAGCGATCTCGCAATTAATATATTTGGCAAAACAATGAACATTTGCGTCGAAGGAATTGCAATGTGCTGTGCTGTGCTTCGCCGAAAGAAATATCAACACTTAACATGCATATCATTTATACTGAAAGCAATTTGTCTTATATTTTTTATTTTTTTTTATTTTCGTGTGTGTCCGAATCTAATAAGCATTTTATTAATCGTGAACAACGTTAACGAAACGAAACAGGGCGGCCATACCGTGTACAGTTGCGCAAAAACGTTTGACTAAAAGATTCTTTAAATGAATAAATAATGCATGAAATGTTGCAGATTTGGCGATCTGCATGCGTGAATATAGCTGAAAGTCGTATATTTATATATGATGCATGTGGTGGGTATGTGATGCATAAATATGTGACATGATGAAACATTCGCACGTGTACCGTGTAGTTGGCTTTGTGTGGTATTGTGTTGTATTGTTTAGAGACAGAGTATAGCTCGACTCAAAAAACACAACACTAATTGGTACGAAATTATTTAATTCGAGAATTAATAGTTTTTTTTTTTCTATTCAAGTTTTCTAATCTTTTGTTATAATCGGCTTGGGTTGATTGTTGATGTAATGTGACTCAAAATTTTTCGTGTGTATTCTTTTTCTATTGTTCAGTTTGTCTGTTGTTATTTGTTGGTTGGATTTTATCGTGTGTCAGATAATTTTGTATACAAATGTAAAAAAACGAGTTTAAGTTAAGCTGAGCGCATATGAAAAAGGGAATTGGGTAAATTGGTCGATTTCCCACAGTAATGAGACAAGTTGAACAAGCCATCAACATTTTAAAGAAAACAATACGTATTGAGCATCAAATACTTGTATTGATTGACCAACATTTACCAATCGTTTAATACAAAAAAAAAAAAACTGCGAAACAAACTTGGAAATTGCGGTCACCGCGTGTTGAATCTGCATTTGAATTATATTCATTTTTTTCCCCCCATTTCTACCATCATATAATTATAATTAATTGATTGGAAATACCAATCTGAACACTGAACACGCCCACTTTAAACGACAAATTGCATCTGAATTCGAATAATAATGGACATGTTTATTTTTTATTTTTATTTTATTTTTTTTTTTGAAAGAACCAAAACATTTTTACAATAGTACTTATATTTTTGACCATTTGGTAAAACTATTGTTTTTATAGAAAAGCGAATCGAATCCATGATTATATTTTACTTCATAGTTCGCTTTGTACGGTTGAGTGATTTCGAAATGAATGTCGAATAACGTCCAAAAGACCGTCACAAACGGAAGTGCAGCCAACATTGTTTCGATGAACTTGAACATTATCCGGCATTTGAACAATGAAAATGTTACAAATATCTCAAACTCCGAACCTCGAAAATGGATTCCATTCGCTTTTGATTTTTATCGCCATGAAATTTGTTCATTTGGTCATGATGTCATCGTATATTATTATACGAAATATTACATGAGGTCATCTACCATCGAGAAGCGAAATAAGAAATGAGTTTTATCATTCATGTACCATTACGTCGTGTTTACTTTTCTTTCTTTTATTTTTTCTTCGGAAAAAAGAGAGATTTCGGCGATTTAATTCAAAGAAAGATGAAGAAGAAAGGAGAAAAACATTATCGATATAAATACGCGTATATCATATGCAACAAAAACCGAACAAAAAAAACATGTCAATTTACTTTCACTTTTAATCGCAGACATTTATCAATTTTATTGATCGACTTACCAGACTGATGGTGAATTTTATCGGAATTGACAAGAATCGCCAATATTTAAAAATTAAATAAAATTTAAATCATATAACTGAAAAATACCGGAACAAAAAAAATTTTTTTTTTTGTTTGCTTTTATATTGTTGCTAGTTACTTATTGCCACCAACTGAAACATAAATCATTAATCTAAAAATTGTCCACCGTTTCTTTTTATGAGTCATAATTCAATTCTTTTGCGTAATTTTTTGTCGTTATAACCGTTACGACGGTTGAGTAACCGTTTATATTCAAAAAAAATAAAAAAATAAATAAAAAATAAAAAAGAAAAGAAACCAGAAAAGACAAGACATGACAAAGAGATCGGCGACATTTTACTGACTTTGTCCAATATTTGTTTACGTACATTTAATGAATGCATTTCACTCAATGAACAGCGATGCGAAGATGTCCATCAAAATTGACCTCCAAAAGTTTTAATAATGGTACTAGGTTTTGAATGGAAATGAGCCATTTGTCTCGATATCAGATACCAGCTGATCAATTGATATTCAACGGTTGACAAACCACGATAATTGTGACTTATGCAATACAATAACAGCATTTAATATTCGTTTATGCAGTTAAGTTGGTTCCGTGGCATTTTTATCGATTCAATGGCTAATCATTAGGTTAACACATTGAATTTATTAAATGTCATCTGAATGTTCGACAAGATAATCAAAAAATAAGGAAAAAATTATTCATGATGTTGCAGTTAAAACACACACACGAATTTCATAGAAGACGAAATCAAGTATTATCATTATTATTATTATTTAACAGTTTTCTTATGTAAATGTAGAAAAAATGTTTTTTCCTCGTTTTCACTTGCTGTGATGCCGAATACTTGTTCTCCGTTTTACATTCGCCCCCCTCGAATGATTATTGTTGTTGTTTGTTTAGAATCACAAACATAACGGAATACATCCATAGTCAATCAATGAATGAGAAAGTGAGAGATAAAATGATGATATTATTTCCATTTTTTTTTTTTTTTTAGACTTTCCTGGCATGTGTTTTGCATCAACAAGATGTGCTACAGTGGAACCAGGTAAATCTTGGGATTTGACTCCATTCTGTGGACGTTCAACATGTGTTGCAGCCAACGATGGCAGTGCCCGGTAAGTTTACACATCCTCATGATTGATGAATCATTTGTCGGTCCAATCTGTTCTTATGCTCTGAATTTTGTTGTTCCATTTCCAAACAGACTCCAAGAATTGGTTGAAGATTGCGGCCCATTGCCAATTGCAAACGATCGTTGCAAATTGGACGCAGACAAAACAAACAAAACAGCACCATTTCCATACTGTTGCCCGAAATTTACATGTGAGCCAGGTGTCAAACTTGAATATCCAGAAATCAAAACTGAAGCACCAGCCAGCGATAAACAATAAATCAATTCTTGGACAACTGTATCTACAGATACACCCAAAACACTCACACCACCAACACAGAATCAAATTCCTTGGATAAAAATTGGATCTTGATCAATTCATTGAACAAATAAAAAAAAAAATTCCATTCTTTTTTTTCGACCGATTTTTATTTTTTATTTTGAAAATATTCCGAATAGACTTTTTTTCATCGAACATCAAAACTGGAAGCAGGAGACGAAAGTTGAAAAAGTAATAAAAAAAAAAATTTAAAACAACAGCAAAAACCACAGGACCAACGCACTCAATTTTCAAAATAATCTCAACTGATGTGTTATACATAAATTAATTTAGTAAAATGACGTATTCTAATTTAATGAGAGAATTAAAGGAAAATGAAAAACATAAAGAGAAAATTACACCAAATCATAATGAAGTTTATATTTTATTATGACAAAAAAAAATCCTTCCGCAATGCAACCATTCTTCGCGAAGAGAAAAAGATGGTTCGATTTCCAATTTGACAATGAACACATTTGAGACGCTCACTGGATCTGAAATTTGAAAACAGCCGTCAAATATGTTAACAATAAATTTTGGATTTTAACGATATAATGAACGTAAGTTTTATGAAAATCGTTCGATTGTGGCAAACGAACACTTTGTTTCGAAAATTTTACTTTTTCTGGTAACACAGCAATAATCATTGCGATTCCTTTGCTCAGTAAGGATAATTGGGAAGAATTATCTTTTTCAAATCATTTGTATATGAAATATGAACAGTGGAGCACAAACACAATCCAACGACAATTCGATTGCAATCGAAACCGAATTTTAGCTCTGAAAATTGTATTCTTCCGCTTCTGACTTTCCGTGTTCATTCAAAAAGAAATATTGTACATGTTCCATTTTTTTTTTTTTTTTTGGTTGTAGGATCATTCGGCTCAGATGGCGAGACAAAATAGTGTCGGAAGAAGTAACTTCGTGCACCAAGAACACCGAATGAAACATATTTTGTTGCAATTACGAACAGAAAGCTTTTGAGTGATGATATTGGCGGTAAAATAAAAGCCATTTGAGCACAGAATGAAAAAATACCTGAGAGGGACCGTACTTGACATTTATTTGCTGTATCTTGCCCACAGTTTGAAAGATAGGTGGTTGATGTCTTTTGCAAACATGGCATCTGAGTCGAGTTCTAAAACTTGGTAAAACATTATTCTTACCTATCTCTTCTCAGTAAGGCCAGGTACGGCGTACTAGCCAATTACACTAACAACTAGCACAGTACTTCACAGGTACGCTGTACCTGGCCTTACTGAAAAGAGATAGGTAAGAATAATGT
>GL501988.1:274176-285055 GCA_000149185.1 Mayetiola destructor
ATTTCCAATTTTCAGACTCGACAGAAAATTTCGTTTTTTTTAAATAAGTGAGCTTGAAAAATAAAATATAAAATAATACAAAATATTGAAAAATATGAATGGCGATAAACCGATTTCTCAATTTTCTTAGGCTTGAGAAAGAAAGTAAAGGATTGCCACAAGAAGACTTTAAATATCAAATCGATATTTTGCATGAAGTAGAGGATAAATTCAAAGAAAGATGCGTTGGAGAAGAGTAAGATGTTGTCATCATTTCATAACTTTTAATAATTTATTTAATCAATTTAATTACATTTGTTTCAGATACACATTCTGGAAGTATTCTGCGCATGATTTGCTGGATATAGAATGCAAGAAGTAGTAAGTCCATTCTCTGAAACTGAAGTTCCGTTTTGTTTTTCAAAAAATTCAAAATTTTCTCCTCCATCAAATAGTGTCGAAGAAATTTTAAGCCTGTAAGTAACTACCCCGGTGGTTATGGTTTTACAATGTTCAGTTAATGTCAGGTAAGTTTTCGATCCGGTGCATCGTATCACCCATTTCTCTCCCTACTATTACGAATCGCAAGTTCACTGCACACCCGAACATCCATCGCACGAATATGTTGGAAATGGAGAAGTAAAGCGAACGTGCATAAAAATATGTATATCGAATATGATGATTAAATCATTAAATTCTCCGATTTTGAAATCGATTTTTTTTTGTACACAAAATAATAAATAATGTGAATAAAATTAGTTGTGCACGCTCTTTCGCTTCACTTCTCCATTTGAAATGGTAGGGAGAGATATGGGTGATACGACGCGCCGGACCGAAAATTACCTGACGTTTACCGAACGCTGTAAAACTATGACCACCGGAATAATATTTAACTCACGGAAAGTATAACCGAAATGAGATGTTTTTCATATAGTTTTCAACAGAACGACCCAAAACAATGGCAGAACGACCCTTACTATGGAATCACTTGGCAATTATATCAGATGTTAAAACAACGAAACATTATTCAATTGTTCGTTTACATGAAAATACAGAGAGATAAAGAACATAAAGGGGAAATGTAAATATATCTTTGAAATTTGAGATCGAATTATTCATATCATTTGTGATTCAAATTTTGTCCTTTTTTCATGTCAAAAAGGAAAAGTGAAATCAAGCGAATGATGAAAATGTAAGTTAACTCATTTCTTCAATTTTATTCCGTAACAGATTCATTGACAATCTGATTTTGAATTTTATTTAGATGCGAAGAACCATTTATGACAGACAAACAGGCGGAAATTTGGGTCATTCTTCATAAATATGATTCGTAAGCACCTGAGGCAGTTACAAATATAATCTTATAAAAACTGATCACGAGAATATTTTAGGGGAATCCTCGGCGACTATTATCCAGGAAATCGACCAACATTTGCAGAATCAAAGACGGTGATAACAACAAAAAATCCCTATAAGACGTAAGTATATCAAGTTTCCATCGGTCACTGAGTTTAAACAAGTATTTTTTCAATTTCAGCATCGATACGCGTTTCGCTGAGTTTATAGATTTGTGAGTTAGAAAACAAAATATTGAAATATACGAATGGAAATAAACAGATTTTTCAATTTTCTTAGGGTTAAGAGTGAACTCAAGAGTAACCCGAAGCCAGAAAATACCTTTGTATATCAAATCGATCTTTTGAATGAAGTAGAGAATGTTCTAAAACTTCAGTGTCTGAAAAAATTTGAAACAGAGTAAGATGTTGGCATCATTTTATACTTTCGGAATATTTATTCAATGTAGTTTATTAACTTCAAACACATTCAGATACCCGTTAGGTAAAACTGTCCCCCCGAATGACGCATATAAAATACTGAAAACAGAATGCGTAAATTAGTAAGTCGATTTTATGAAACCCTAGTTCCGTTTTGTTTTTCAAAATATACAAAATTTCATTTTCCATTTAATAGTTTTACCAGAACTAAATGGACGTAAGTAGCTACCCAGGTGGTTATGGTTTTACAGTGTTCGGCAAACGTCAGGTATGTTTTCGGTTTGGCGCGTCGTATCACCCATTTGTCTCCCTACTATCCCGAACCGCAAATTCACCGCATATCCGAACATCCAACGCACGAATATGTTGGAAATGGAGAAGTAAAGCAAACGAGCATAAAAATCGAATATGATGCTTCAATCATTAAATTTTCCGATTTTGAGATCGATTTTTTTTTAAATTATTTATGCACGCTCTTTCGCTTCACTTCTCCATTTCCAACATGTTCGTGCGTTGGATGTTCGGGTGTGCAGTGAACTTATGATTCGAAATAGTGGGGAAAGAAATGGGTGATACGATGCGCCAGACCGGAAACATACCTGACGTTTGCCGAACACTGTAGAACAATGTCCGCCGGAATAATATTAAACTCACAGATATGTTAACCGAAATGAGTGTTTTTCCACATAGTTTGTATCCATCCATGTTCGGCAGCTTTTACCCTCATTTCGAAAAGCAATTAGATTGGATGTGGACACATGGATACATCATTCAATTTTTCGTTTACATGAAAAGACAGAGAGAATACCAACGTAAACAGGAAATGTAAAAATATTTTTTGAAATTTAAAATCACATTTTTCATATCATGTTTGGTTTATTTTTTGCTCTTTTTTATATCAACAGGAAACCTGAAATCAAGCGATTGATGGAAATGTAAGTTAACTCATTGCCTAATCTTTATTCCGTTTTCGATTCATTTACAATCTGATTTTGAATTTTATTTAGATACAATAAAGAATATGATTTGTCTGATCGAGCAGCGGAGCTTTGGATCATTCTTCATGAATATGATTGGTAAGCACCTGAGGCAGTTACAAATATAATCTTATAAAACCTGATCACGAGGATATTTTAGGGGAATCCTTGGCGACTATTATCCAGGAGAAAGACTTGAAAATGCAGGATCACAGTCGGTGATAACATCAAAACCCTATATAACGTAACAATATCAAGTTTCCGTCTCTGGGCTTATACAAGTATTAATCAAATTTGTTCCTCAATTTTCAGCATCGATACGCGTTTCGCTGAGTTTATAGATTTGTGAGTTAGAAAACAAAATATTGAGAAATACGAGCGAAATTAAACCAATTTCTGAATTTTCTTAGGGTTAAGGAAGAACACACTAAAACCTGGTCAAGTGACACCACTTTAATTAAATATAAAAGAATCGATCTATTGGATAAAGTAGAGCATAATTTCAAACTTTGGTGTCTGGAGGAATTTGGAGATGGGTAAGATGTCGTCATCATTTCATACCTTCTGATAATTAAATTATTCAATTTTATTATAATTGTTGATAGAAACACACCGGAACACGCGTATAGAGCACTGAAGAGAGCATGCAAGAAGTAGTAAGTCCATCGTCTGAAATTATAGTTCCGTTTTGTTTCAACAAATTTTTCTTTTTTCATTAAATAGTGTGAATTACATTGAAGAAACGTAAGTAACTGACATAAAACTAACGGAAACAATAACCGAAATGAGAGTTCTTTCACATAGTCTGAAGATCACAATCTCCATAAATGATAATATCATATCGTTTTTGAATACATTGGAAGGAAACATCATTCAATTTTCTGTTGAAAAGAATGATTTTAACATAAATGAAAAAGAAATGTAAATATATCTTTGAAATTTGAAATCACATTTTTTTATATCATTTTTTTTTTTTAATTTTTGCCTTTTCCGATGTTAAAAGGAAATCTGAAATCAAGCGATTAAGGGAAAGTGAAAAGTAAGTTAATTCATTGCCTCGGTTTTATTTCTTAACAGAATCATTTACAATCTGAATTTGAATTTTATTTAGATACAAAATTATGAATCCTGATGAGTTGAAACTTTGGGCATTTCTTTTTAAATATGAAACGTAAGAGCACTTATGATTTAATGAAAAATTTATGAATTTTGAATATAAAAACGATACAATTCCAGGGAAGTCTTCAAAGACTACTATCCAGACCTAAAACCAGGATTAGGCAGCTTTTTAAAAAATAAATTTATCAAAAAATGATCGCTCCAATTCGTAGGTCAAAAAGAACTCTATGCAAATGATAGACTATTGTAAAGCATCCAATAAAGACAAGATGTCAAATGTCATTTAATGCAAAACAAAACAAATGTGTTTCTCCTTATATAACAAGGCGCTCAAACCCAGAGTTGTTAGTTTTTGCAATTAAATACTCTTTGTAATCATTACAAATCAAGTAGTTTATATGCCTTATATAGAAGAATAGAATTGAATTCATACAAAGCGAACATCAGCGCCTCTATGTATACCTAAGAGAAGTATTAAAATATACATACAATAAGTGACCAGTGAACAAAACGCAATGTATGACGTTCCTTATCGTACGTGAGCATCTTTTATGGTGAAATTTATCTGAATGTAAGGGCGTTGGTATTCAAAAGTGGCGAAGAATTTTGACAGCATATAAAGTACTTGTTACAAATATTTAATCGAACTTTTCGAACTTTCATAGGATTTTAAGATATTTGGAAAAATGTTGAGTTTTGAGCATTACAAAAATCCGATCTAATAGAAATGTTCTGAAGTACGTTTTGGACTCGGAGGACGCCGCAGAAACAGAAAACTATAGTCCGCAGTCTGGCTCAAAAATAGTGTTTATCAGTGTTATCATCAAAATGCGTCGATCATCATTTGCAGTTGTGTTTTTTGGCCGGCCAGAACGTTTTCAATCATTGTTCGACTTCGTTTCATTGAGTCGATTCAATGTGTTTGCCACTCCATTCTTGAAAACGCCAACAATTTGTGCAATTTGCCTAATTGATTTGCCGGTTTTTCTCAAAAATTCTATCTGAGATCGCTTGATTAGTGATACTTGAGCCCTTGGTGCCATTTTTTTGCAGTCTGAACGCAATCGCAATGTGAAAATAATGACACATCGCACTTTGACAGCTTAGCTTGCATCGAGTCGCAATACGCTCAAAATTTACCATTATTGGAATTGTGCGCATCATGAAGTGACATCTAGAATGTTTGGCGCACATTTTGGAACAATTTTAAATCATTTTTGACCAATTATTAATAAATATTCCTACAAAAGAAATGAAAATTCCGCACAGATTTGATAAATATGAAAATAACAATTTTTCTGTTTTTCGGCCGTTGATTGATTTTGTCATGAAATTACGAGTCATTTGCAATAAATTGTACATAAATTATACGGAAATGGTCATTAGATGTTTATTCTACCAAAATATAGCATTGTTCACCAGTTTATTGCAATAAAATCGAAGTTAAAATCGAAAAAATGATTTTTTTTGCATCGTACCGAAACTTGCTGGCGGGAGTGTATGTCACATTTCCGTCTCCCAAAATGCATTTTCATATTGAAAAGAACAAATCCCATTGAAATTTTGTTGCAAAATTGTCGAGAGCTTGTTTTTAATTAGAACATTGCAATGGAATTTATCATGATCGTATAAACCTGTTCGATAGAATATGTACTGATACTTGATACATTATAAAATATACAAATAACAAAAAATTCATATTTTCGATATATGATTCGGCAGCAAATGGTTTTCATATTGGAATCATTTATTGCACCGGGCATAAGCAGCTGTTAGGTATCTATGAATTATGTCTAAAATTAATTTTTATGATGTTTGAGTATTGGTTAAGAAAACAATATATGACTGAAAATGTAATGTATTTGTTCATTGTTTATTACAGAAACTGAAATCCATCTGAATCGTTAGATTCCACGACTGAATGTTTCTGTTCCCAAAAAAAAAAATCTTTTATTGCGCGTTCATTTCAACATTCCATATTTTCTATTCTGTATTAATTGTTAAACTTTCGATGCGAACATAGATTAAACAGCAAGGGCTGATTTTCATCCGAATTGAATAGAATCATAGGTATCCAGCATATTTGTATCAGATATAAAAATTATAAGCGATAATGGGAATTGTTGTTGTTTTTTATCTATGCAATCGAATCCAATAGTCAATTCATTTTGTTAACATTCAAACTTCAAACATCAAAATTTCATATTTTGACCGGATTTTGTAGATTTATTGTGTTTCGAATATCGAATTCAGGCACTTTATTCTCGCAAACGCAGATCATAGCCTTCATTTGTTTGCTGATCTATTTTCAATCGAAAATATAAAAAAAATTATAAAGCTAAAAACAGAATATGGTTCGATATGTTATCTTAAATCAACAAATAAAAGAAGAAAAAAAAAGCGACACGCGCCGTATTTATCGATGTATCTTCATTATAATTTGTGGGAATATTTTGGATAAGAATACGCAATTGAGTTTAATTCTTAATGCGTAATATAAATCCCATAAAGTGTGTAAGGTGAACCACACCAATACAATGGAAAAAATTTGCTTTTCGAATGACAATGCTCCGTGAACCATGAATACCACAAAAATCTCGTTTCGAATTTTTATAAATCGTACATCGAGAAAAATCGATAGAGACGATGTTGATTTTCATGGTAAAAGTGACTTTGTTTGGATGATGATTGACCAACTACTTGCAACCGAACATTCATTGACACACAAAAAACCCAAAAGAAGGAAATAAAGTTTCCGCTGTAAAGTAAGGTGTGCAGAGTCGAGTGTGGTTGTGTATGTGATAGTGTACTTTACGACATCCATTATTGCTATTTTTATCTACATTTATATCGTCTTCATCTTGACTTTGCCCATCTCTATTCGTTTATTTCGTGAAATTTGAAACGAATCGAATGAAATTTGAATAAAAATATCTGTTGTTAATTTAACTTTCAATTCATAACGTGTGTTTAAGCAGAATAATGAAAAATATCCACGTCCTTATTTCACATTAGAAAATCCAATTTTTCAAAATGAGTCACTTCACTGGCAAACTGGCGTCAATAAATCCAACGATGATACGTGCAGTTCTGCATGCCAGAAAATCCAAATTTCTACAAAATTTCCACGCGACAAAATGCTTCAAAATAGACGAAAAGAGTTGAACATAGTCAAGATGAAGACGATATATAAGTAGATAAGAATAACAATTATGAATAACGCATATTGAACTGAAAACCAGTCTGGAGATGTTACTTTACAGAGGATCCTTTATTCCCTTTTGTTGCAGTTGCTCAATCATCAACACATTCCTTTTTCTTTATCAAATTAATGTGCAAAAGATTTTCATGCACCATATGAATGGCTCAGAATCTAAACTACAATTTGGAAACGGATATGCAAAAGTACAACATGAAAAACGGATTTTTTTAAACGCAACACCGCTAAAAAAATTCAGCGATGTTGCTTTCTAAAAAGATCAAATCGTATGTTGTCTTTTATTTAATCTGAATTTCATGTTGTTTTCGGAAAGAATCGGAACTCTTACTCTTAAAATCAAATTGAGTCCGATCAATTCTTCTCGGTGTTCGATTCATGAAAATCGAAATGAGAATTTCCTGCTATTCATAGTTCTCGAGATTTAAATCGTTGAAGATCGACTTTTGTCCGAGCCATGAGAGCATGGCGATCTTATATGAATTCACCGGAGAAAACCTTCAATTGAACTCATTTACATAATTTTTTGTGTTTTTCCAATGTTATTGTTTTAGTAATTTTTCACCTTTTCTTATACGTGGCTCGAGACAAGAAATTAGAAGTTTTTTTTCTTTTTCTGTCGTCGGTCGCCCAAAATTATTTGCTAAATTGCAATAGCTTTTATTATCCGTCTCCTTCTAACACCATTTCCGTCACTTTTACTCTGAAAATCAATATCGTCTCCATCGATTTTTCTCGATGTACGATTCATAAAAATTCGAAAAGGGATTTTTGTGGCATTCATGGGTCACGGATAACAGTCATTCGAAAAGCAAATTTGTTCCATTGTATTGGTATGGTTCACCCAACACACTTTATGGGATTTATATTACGCATTAAGAATTAAATTCAATTGCGTATTCTTATCCAAAATATTCCCACAAATTATAATGAAGATACATCGATAGGTTCGGCGCGTGTCATTGGTTTTTTTCTTCTTTTATTTGTTGATTTAAGATATCATATCGAACCATATTCTGTTTTTAGCTTTATAATTTTTTTTATATTTTCGATTGAAAATAGATCAGCAAACAAACGAAGGCCATGATCTGCGTTTGCGAGAATAAAGTGCCTGAATTCGATATTCGAAACACAACAAATCTACAAAATCCGGTCAAAATATGAAATTTTAATGTTAAAGAAATGAATGGACTTTGGGATTCAATTGCATGGATAAATAAACAGATTTTGTTGATATTCCCATCATCGCTCATAATTTATATATATTTTTTATACTACAAATTTCCATTCCGTTCCGTTCCATTGTGCGACATACATGTACATAGCTTCTGGAACGATCGCTTACACATGAGCCGATCAGGAATGTACATGTACAGTGTACACATATGGATTACCGTACTACAAGCGAGTCACTCATATATGTGCCTGTACAATGAATGCCACATTACAATGAATGAAAATCTTTTGAATTTCTCGTTTCGGACCGCGTACATCTGTTGATGCAAGTTTGCGAGTGAAGAGGCTTATTTTGAAAAATTTGATTTTTTTTACGTAAAGTGAGGACGTAGATATTTTTCATTATTCTGCTAAAACTCACGTCATGAATTTGAATTCAACTTAAAAATAGATATTGTTATTCAAATTTTATTCGATTCGAATTGAAAAACAATTTGTATTTAATGTAAAAACAGATGTTGTCTACAAATTTTATTCGATTCGTTTTGAATCTCACGAAATAAACGAAGAGAGACGAGCAAAGTGAAGATGAAGGCAATATAAATTTAGATAAAAATAGCAATAATGGATGTCGCAAAGTACGCTATCACAAACACAACCCCTCTGCACATCTTACTTTACAACGGAACCTTTATTCCCTTCTTTCGTTTTTTTTGTGTCCATAAATGTTTGGTTGCTAAAGGTTGGTCAATTATCATCCAAACAAAGTCACTTTTACCATGAAAATCAACATCGTCTCTATCGATTCTTCTCAATGTTCAATTCATAAAAATTCGAATTGAGATTTTTGTGGTATTCATGGGTCACGGATAATAGTCATTCGAAAAACAAATTTGTTCCATTGTATTGGTGTGGTTCACCATACACCTTACACACCTTATGGATTCTGTATTACGCATTAAGAAATAAATTTCAATTGCGTATTCCTATCCAAATATTATTATATATTGGTATTCTTATTCAAAATATTCCCACAAATTATAATGAAGATACATCGATAGATTTGGCGCGTCCACACTTTGGATGAAGTTTTGATTTTTTTCCTTCTATTGGAAGGATTGAGCAAAAACTATCTCTGTGATCCATTGATTGGCAATTACATATTTGATTTTTCACCAGCGGCACTTCTGGCCGTTATTAGTTGGGTTTTAATAAATCCTCAGCATTTTAAGGTATTTGATCAGGCTTTATGGGATACATCAATCACAATTCGTTTACTCCGAAACAAGTGAATTTGCAAGGTGAATTCACCACCAGGCAAGTTGACGCTCCATTTGTAGTGCTGGAGGGGCTTGAAATGTATAGAATCAGTACGGTGATAAACTATTCGTGATCACAGCAAATCAAATAATTTTCAAAATTTCGATTCTATTATTAAATCCACAAGAATTTAAGATTTTCAAAATCATTCAAGTTCCACGGCTATTCAAAAATGAGTTGTGGTGACCGCATATTAACAGCATCTAATCAAGAAAAATTTCGAATTGTTGAAGATCTTAGCGATTGCCTATCAATGAATGATGACGTCACTATTTCTAATTCGTATTCGAGCAACAGTAAAAATACCAGTAAGAAAAATACAAGTATTCAGCATGTTTGTATCGAATATAGAAATTATGAGCGATAATGGGAATATCAAAAAAATCTATTTATTTATCCATGCAATTGAATCCAAAAGTCCATTCATTTCGTTAACACTAAAATTTCAAACATTAAAATTTCATATATTGACCGGATTTTGTAGATTGGTTGTGTTTCGAATATCGAATTCGGGCACTTTATTCTCGCAAACGCAGATCATAGCCTTCATTTGTTTGCTGATCTATTTTCAATCGAAAATATAAAAAAAATTATAAAGCTAAAAACAGAATATGGTTCGATATGATATCTTAAATCAACAAATAAAAGAAGAAGACAAGCAGAATTCGATCGTATCGAATCCAAAAATATGCACCACAGGTGGTACCAAACAGAAAAGTATTATCAAAAACTCGTCGTTTTCAATCGATCCGAAATAAAAATATATATTTTTTTTTAATTTTGAGAAATTTTGAAAAATTTACAAAGATCCATTAAATCTTAAAAAAGCCTTCAAATTTTACCGAATCCTGGGTTTAAGCATAAAAGAGCACAGCTGGTGGCTTCCAAATCAGTAACAAACATTGGCAGAATTCACGATTTTCATTTATCTTGATAAAATCCCAAAAAATTCTGCTGAAATTTCATAGAATCCCTGAAAATCCACCGTCTTCGACTTCGTGAAGCACAGCTGGGGGCTTTCAAATTAGGAAGGTCATAAGAAAACCTCATAATTTTCATTTAGCCTGATAAAATCCCAACAGATCCTGATGAAATCCCAACAGATCCTGATGAAATCCCATTAAATCTACAAAAAAAAATCCCAAAAATCCACTAAAACTGGATTTTGGCTCCGTGGAGCACAGCTGGTGGGCTTCCAAATTAAGAAGGTCATAAGAAAAACCTCATAATTTTCATTTAGCCTGATAAAATCCCAAAAGATCCTGATGAAATCCCATTAAATCTCAAAAAAGATCCCAAAAAATCCGCTAAAACCT
>GL501998.1:27560-38612 GCA_000149185.1 Mayetiola destructor
TTGCTCTTTTTTTTTTATATTTTTTTTCTAAATTTTTTTTTCAATTTTTGTTTCCAATTATACTATTTATTTAATATATAAGTACGGACTCATTGTTTGGAGTGTATAGTGTAATGAGTGGCCTTAATATGCGAACGAAATCACATACATTCTCCATTGAAAGACATTCGGGGAAAATAGAAAAGTTTTGTTGCGAATTGTGAATTGTAAATTATAAAAGCATTATCATGAAGTCTAAATACTTTCTTGAAATGTTAAAAAACATTGGAATCTCCTGTGGTTTCAACAAATTACATAATGATAATGCAAATAGCACAGTTTCAGGGCTTCAAAACGATCACCCACATTCGCAATATGCAATAAAAAATTATTATGTATTATGAAAAATGCAGAAAATATTTAAACGTATTGTTGACACTTAAAACTTGAAGCTTGAGTTTCTTGCTTATGTTTGGTATTCGTAATGGAAGAATGCACTTGGAACTTGTAACACAGCAGGAGAAATGTGCTGTCAAAAGTAATTCCTTTCCTTTCGATTCGCAATTCTAACGCTAACCAGAGAGTGAAATGAAAGAATAGTTAAAAATGAATATAAAATTTTTTTGCGCGCAGCTATTCATTAACGACGAAAATAAACGCAAAGAATGGAAAAATGGAAACTGACTTTTATGTGAACGCTTTTCTACTTACGCTTTTTGTTGTTTGCCATGAATATGAATATATTTTCAAATGTTTGATGTTGCAGCCGTTTTTCTGTTTGGAATTCACTTTTTCAAAATAAAAAAAAATCGTGATTTGCTGCAATTGAGCTTGTAGTGTGACTCAGTGTCTTATATGAAGAAGCAGTGGAAGAACTCTGGCCATGACGTTATTAACTTGAAACGAAAAATGTGACACACAAAAAGGCATTCAGTTCCTTTGTAAATGGTAAATGTCGAAGTTTTCATTTTGTTTTGAGCGCCTTTTGATAAAAATGTAAACACTTGCGATCAAAGTAGTCGAGTGCGACAAATGAAATGGTTTCTTTTTGATATTTTTCAAGAATAGCGCATACACAGCAAAGTGAAAGTGGAAACAGCAAAGAAAAATTTATTGCAAAAATGATTGTAAAAGGAGCGAAGAATAAGACGAATCAAATATACATATATGAGTCTGTCGTCTGTCTCATGATGAATCATCAAACAAACTTTTGATATTCATTCAGTCACATCGGTTTCGAATTTAATTTATCTAATGTGTAGAATCTCTTTTGCTCAGTTTTTCTCTTTTTCGTTTTCTATTTCTTTATTCGAAATCCAAAAATTGAAAGAAAAGTTTTCTAGTTACATTTATCGGTGGTATACTGATAGTATAGATTGACTATGTTCAATCATTTCATTCATCGTAAAAAAGTTTTCCGTTAAAAGATTAGTTGGCCTGGGTAAAAGTTCTAAGATTTCAAGTAGGCAATTTTATTGCGTTGGCTATTAGCATTTTAATTATGTTTTCTATTCGAATTCGTTTCTCGAATGAAAGTGATTTAGAAATAATACTATTTATATTAAATCACCGGTCCGAAAACTGGATTTAGATCAGAAAACTTTACAATGCTGTAGAGCCGATGTGCTATGTTGTCGTAGTCTTACAGTTTGTGTACACAAATCCGATCATTTACCCCAAAAATCCCGGTCAAATAAACGTTGCGAAAAAGAGAAAAGAAAGAAGATGATACTCAGTGTGCAAAGCTCATTTAGGTGGTGCATTACTTTTGTAAATGCTTCAGTGGTTTTGGGTCGCTCTTCATCTCTGTTTTTATCTTGAAAGGTTTTATTTTATTTTCAACATTTCATGGATTCGTATGAACTGCCGGCTCTTCTCTAAACTCTGCTGAATCTATCGTAGGCGCCTACACCCTACACCCCTGCATTGTGTTTCCAATCTTAAATTATATAGTAGTTGATACTGACATGTAATTCAGTGCAGTTTTCTCAAAAAAAAACTGTCTGACTGACTGAGTGAAAGCACAAAAGAATAAAACACACTTAATTCGAGCAATTATCATCCATTGCTATCGAATTCTGATTTTTCTAGGTCTAACACTCAAATTTTTCAGACCGCTAAATAACTTCACCGAGAAGATCCGCCTTTTTTCAATCCATTTTGGCCAGCTGCAATGGAAAACTCCAAAAATTAACGTTGCAATCGGTGCAAATGCACCCAAAACATCGGATCTTCGATGCTATTTCCATTATCATCCATTGCCTTGAATTCTGATTTTTCTTTTTCACAAGAAAAAGTTTTCTCTTTGTTAGTTTCATCATTTTGTATGTGAATATTATTCAAATGCTCCCGCATGATGTGAACACAAACAGACCATTGAACATTGGAGTTGTTTCTTTTGAAGCCGTGAATAGTGAACATTACCTTCGAGTTACTTTCACTTTAATTCAAACAAAAACACATCAAGACAACAACGCGTCTACACAATTCATTTTCCTTACAAAAAATTACACTCCCAAAGAGTAATTGAAATAGATAAAATCTCTGTGCCGCTCATATGCCAACAGCCAACTCGAAATGAATGCAAAAAAAAATTAGTCGCAAAAAGAAAAAAACGGATCGCATGAGCGTCTGATTAAATACAATGAAAATGCGTTAAAGTGAGAATTTTCCAAATAAAAAGGCATCGCGATGATTCAAAAGGGAAAAGACGGGAAAAATTAAAACCAGCATTACAGTAGCTGAAAAGCGTTTGCCCGAAAGGGAAATACATAAATGTTTATGCGAATGGCAAACGAAACTTTTTTTCTGTAAAAAGAAAAGAACAGAATTCAACAGAGAAATGACACACAAAAGAAATCACGAGCGCGGACCATTACACTCATTTAGAAATTAGGACTAATGTTTTCTGAGCAGACCGAAAAACGGAAATAAAATTGGGTGAATCCATGTATTGCATAACCTTAGTTACAGTGGCCATGGAAGGTTTTGTTCTCGTTAATGTTCTTCTCGATTTTGATGTGTACGGTTTTACTATCGTTTCGGTTTGCTAATGAGATGAAAGACGCTTTTAATTAAATAATTAGACGTAAGATTGCTGGTTGTATGTATGTCGTCAAGTTTCTGCACCAGTTTTTTTTTTTTTTTTTCATTTGATCACATTGAATGTGGTCACATTGCTATTGTATATATTTCTATCGGATGGTTCTCATGACGCACATCATACATGATTCATGATTGTGAAAACGACCACCGTGAAGCACAAAATATTCGCCAACAGCAGCACATTTAATTTGCCACCGGTAATTTTGGAGTTTGATAGACGATTCGGATCATTTGCAATTCATCAATATTTCGACAGCTTTATGCCAAACACAATACACGACTGCTCAATGTTGATAAATGTCCCATGAACCACGAAAAATGGTTTTGTGTGTGCAATTAGCCATTGGTTTGGCTCATTAAATGGAAATAATTGCATGAATGCATTGCATTTTATGGCATTGAATAAAGCATAAACCTGATAACCGCATCATAACGTTGATTTGATTAAATTGATGCACCTTTGATGTGTGTGTGTGCGCCGCCATGTGTCACAGATGCTTAATTTGAATTGTTAGCAAACGCCATACTTATGTCATTCACATTTTTAATGAATTCTTTTGTGAATAGAAATTGATGTGTACGATGTCCGATGTCCGATGCCCAATCCCCTTACGCTTACTTTGGAAATTTAACAGCACCTGAAAATATACGCATTATTACACAGATATTCCCATATAATTCCCTTAGCAAACGTGACTGTTCGACTGGAAAATATTCATCCATCAATTTGTTATTGACTCGATGACAAATGAAGTATGTTTTTTATTCGTATCAATGCTCTTTGCTCAAAAAGTGATTTATTTTCATGTGTGCGGTCGATGTTTCGTTCATGCATGAAAATCGAATTTGGAATAAAATGCATTTAATTTATGGACATTTATGTGCTATTCTCATTCACCAAATCCATTTTTCTGATAATAATCAGTCAACATTTGGATACAAATCATCATAAAACATAATAATGAAATTCATTTCATGAATTGATTTTTATTGATATGAATATAATTATGGAGTGATTGATTCCATTTTGAATAAATACCGAGCTTTGTGGGGGACAGCAAAGAGTGAGGGACTGAAATGAAATGCTTTAAATTCAATTAGCTCATTTGATTGTTTAAATAGAGATAATTTTCCCAAATGAACATTCCACTTAAAGCAAAATGAATAATTTTGAATCCTATTAATGGCGCAGCCAATGGTTGTTGCACTTGTTATATTCGGTCATCCGATTATCAGTTTTCATTGTGTTTCATATGCCGAATCGATTTCCTTTTTTTTTGGTCCATGTGATTTTTCGAATGAAATGCGGCTTTTGACATTTCATAGCACACCGATTCATATAGATTTTCCATTCTCACAACTTACGGCCAATTATTATGACAATTCCATTCTTGTCAAATTCCATTTTTATTTCTCGAATGCAGCATTTTCCTATTATCGCTTTTCTCTTGCTCATTGCCGTTCGATTTGTATCCGATGCATTGATCTGACATCGGTTTATTGCAATCATGTAATTAAATGCCAATATAAAATTAAACGATTTCATTTTATCGCAACGTTATTCTGCCAATCGTTTGATTTCAGATCATAGTTTTCAGTTTTCAGCACTCGAACGAAAACGCTACAGTATGAAGAATCTTTGAATTTTGAGTCGATAGCGGAAACAACAAGAAGTGAATTGTATAAAACGTTTTTACCATTAAAATTCTAATTAAAAATCTCATTAAAGATTGTGCCCGGTGCACTTGTCTTTCGTACCGTTACATTTGTCGTTAATAAAACGAACCAAAGAAATAATTCCGTTTAAAGAAACAGAGCACTGTCAACACAATATGGCATCGACTCGAAGACAATCTTCGAGATAAAAGCACGAAAAATTGCACCAAATTCGTTACAGAATATAAATCGAAAGGAACAATAGAAAAGCCAACCGAAAATCGAAGCTATTCCAAAGAATAATGTTTAAAACTCATCGAAATATATTGATTTAACCAAAAATTGCCAAATGTTTATCGAGAATCTCACTATAAAATCGAAATCGATTGAAAAATAATTTGACTGCTGCATTCTTGTTTTCTTGTGTTATTGAAATAATTTATTGTTTTGCTAGTCGATTCTCACTATTATTGTGAATTGTGAATGAGAGACAAAGGAAAGGAAATTAAATGATACAAGTGGCACGAATTCTCGGGTGAAAACGTCGATAAAGTACCAAATATTATTATTATAAGACCCGGAATGCGTGTTTTGCCAGTTTTTCAATTCTTATTTGCTTTCTTGTTCTCCTTAAATGCACGTTCATTCAAGCAATAACAATGCAAACGGAAAATGCAGCCGGTGAATGTATAGGTAGCTGTGCACAATCGCTGTTCAAATCGCAAATAAATGAAATAAATAAATAAACATGTAAAGACTAGGTGTTTTTGTGCCATTGTTAACCTGTGTGAATTTTGGTGTTGTTTGGTGCAAAACAAATGCTCAACACTCAACCAGAGCCATACAGCTCTTGAAGGAAACTGAATATACGGAGCGAAAAAACCACCCCACAAATTAAAACGGAACAAAAACATTTATTGTTCCATTTTCTTCATCAGACAAATGTTTCCGTTTTCCGTTACATCTTGTGCAATGCTTTGCGCCCTCATTTAAAACAAGAATTTTATTCTAAAAGTGTAAATATTCGCGAGTTTTAAATTTTAATGCTGTTTCCATTTGGGTTCATTTCGATTGTGTTTGTCGGTTGCAATGTATTTTGGTGTAATTTGCACCATTTTTGGAATTGAGTTCACTGCGGGTGGCTCACACACACCAACAAAATGAAAAAGAGCAGAATTTTATAATATTTATGTGTATCACAGCAACCAGCATCCATTACCGTCGCATTTACCTCTTGTGTTGACTCGGGTAACTGGTATCTGATACGTTGGAGTTGATTTTCTTTTTTCCCATTTAAAAATTAGCAATGCACCGAATGGAAATCAAATGCAAATTGTTCACTGCTACTTGTCATTTGCATTTGTTAGCAATTTTTTTTCCACACTTTATTCATTTTCCACTCACCATTAGACAATACAAAAAATTTGAAACGTCTTATATTTGGACTCCAAACAATCGGATAAACGATCCGAAATTATCAGATAAGAAATGAAACAACGTTCACTTCGAAAAGAATCAAGCTTCAGTATTCAGTATTCAGCGAGTACCGTATTTTGAGATGTAAAGAACGCAGAGTGAAAAACAGAGAATTTCAATTGCAACAGGAGGATGCTAAGTGCTCGTAAAAAAATAAATTCGCATGATACATGATAAAATTGTGAACACAACTACTATACGCAAACGCTCCACGTAAAGCTGTGTGGATTCTTTCTTTGCTCTATGCTTCTTGTTCCATTTTCATATCGCATCTAATAGTGCCAAAGCCAAATTGTCAATGGCGCATTTAGAGATTTGTTTGTTTTATTCACAGTCAAAAGAAAATGAATGAGAACGAACCGAAACACAGAAAAGAGCAAACATTTTGTCCCATTTATGCGCCACAGTTCAAAAAAAAAAGAAGAAGAAAAAACTCGACAATTCACTTTGCTGAAAACATTTCATCGTAAAAATACCGGCAAATAGATTCACAACGCCGTCATTTATTATTACACCAAAAAATTACGTAAACATGACATTCCACTTTTTCCTTTTGTTATTCTTTTTTATGTTTGCTTCTTATTAGTTTTTATTCGCCATGAAATATTCAGAGATCTTCTTTTTCCAGATGCAAATCACGAATCACGATGGATGACACACCCAACGTTTATATTTCAGTGGAAAAATTGCGAATTCGCAAATAGCAGTTTTGAATTATTTATTTGTGAATCAAATTGGTTTTGATGATTTCGGTATTCATTATTGAATGGCATGTGGTGCAAATTGTATTTCATCCTCGGAAAGAGGTGATGAGAGAACAGTTGACAAATCCATTCTTCGCATGTGCACCGAATGATACAAAAGCCATACAAATTTAAACGATTCTCCTCACATATTCATTATGGCCAAAAAAACACATCAAAGTTTAGTATTTTTCAATGTTCACAACATTCAAACAATTGCCGATTGATATCGAAGTTTCTCTCCGATCCGTTGTTGCGGGCCATTAATTTGTGATTTTCGTCACGTAGTTTTTCAAATGTGAATGGGTTCGTATGCGTTTCAAACTAAAGTATGTTTTAGGGTTTTGAAGAAGTTCATGCAATTATATGTATCTTTTGTATACTTTCCGTGGATAAGTTAACTTAACTTAACTTAATTCAACTTGATTTGAAAACTCTGGACGCATAAAATACAGATACAATTCTGGGTTGTTTCTTTCAAGTCTGCATACGAATAAAAGTTTGTCTTTTATTCTTTTAGCGTACACAATATACAGTACACAATGGATGGAGTCTATGAGTCTATAATTTGTGATTTTCGTCACGTAGTTTTTCAAATGTGAATGGGTTCGTATGCGTTTCAAACTAAAGTATGTTTTAGGGTTTTGAAGAAGTTCATGCAATTATATGTATCTTTTGTATACTTTCCGTGGATAAGTTAACTTAACTTAACTTAATTCAACTTGATTTGAAAACTCTGGACGCATAAAATACAGATACAATTCTGGGTTGTTTCTTTCAAGTCTGCATACGAATAAAAGTTTGTCTTTTATTCTTTTAGCGTACACAATATACAGTACACAATGGATGGAGTCTATGAGTCTATCAAGAGTGGGAACAGAAAACAATAAACTTTCACCTTGTGCTCAATAAATTTCTATTTTCATGTCATTCTTGAGCTCATGTATCAGCTAAATGAAGCAAACTATTTGTATACGAATCATGTGACAAATGATAACAACAACAAATTCGGTGGAAGGAGAAAAAAAAGTTTTCGATTTTCTTTATTTTATTTGATGTTATCCGATACCGATGTTACTAATGGTAGCCATACAGTCATTCTAGTTTCTTCAACAATTTCAATCCAGAAAACAGTTGTTGGATGGTTGTTGTTGTACGAATGAAACTACCGAGATCTATTATATTGAAACTTGACCAAGTCGTTGTACGAGTGCTGATTCTAAATCAATTATCTTGTGCTTTTATTTGGTTGAAGTCGAAAAAATGGTTACCTGAACATTGAACATCGACGATATCATACGGACGATCAGAAGAGGGTCAGAACTGATTCAATAACATAGTACGTTGTGGACGTTCCTCCCCTGCTACCGAAAGGGTGCCAGAGAGAAGCCGATAAGTTTCATTTTCACCACGTCGATGATAGGTATGGAAATACGGAAATCAAATTCTTTTTAATGACATTTGAAACTGATTTTCAATGTTTTCACCCTTCTTTTATTATCGCATAGTTTTTATCATTTCTCACGAAAAGCAAAATGAATCCCCAGAAAAAAGAACGACTGCATATTGTTCTCTCACGTTGATTAATGATTGTTCGAAGATTTTGGTTCGAATTTCAAAAGCGGGAAAAAACCCCAATCAAATTTCAATTTCAATGGTTGCATCGTTTCTCATTTGATGGAATGAAATCCGATTATTCAATTGTGTGGTAAAATTCAATGAATTTCGTTACTTCTTTTTTTCCTCCAATTTTCAATTTGCAAATGTTTAAACATAAACAAATAAATTCAATAATAAAAGAATTCTCATCTTCAGCATTTGATTTAGTAACTCTTGCATTTCACTCAATTTAATAAAGCATTTGTTACAAGACGTGGCGAAGAGAGAAAGTGAGCGAGAAAAAAGACATGAAATAAAGGAAGAACAAGATGCAGCAAAAAAAAAGAAAGACACAAAACGTTAAGCGATAAACTTGAAAATCGATTTTCGATTACATTTTGCTTGCTCTCATCCGCTCCATTGAGATTTGAATCGAATATCCAATGGAAAAAGATTGGTTGAAGTATGATTTTTGTATTTGATGCTTGAGAATTTAAACTGATCGAACGTTTGAACGTCGAATATCGTCCCATTCATTTAATCCAAATAATGTTCTTATCGAAATGAAACGCATTTTCAATTCACAATTACATTTTGTTCACATACTGTCTGCTGTCTGTGTATACTGGATGTTATGTTCTCTCACTTGATTCAAATGCCACTCGTCTGCTGCTTATTGTTCAGTCTATTGATTTTGAAAACTACAATATCGATGAGCACGAGTATCGAATACAGTTCGAACGAATGCTCTGAAGCTTGAAAGTAAATAATATTTACTTTGTATTGTATCTGGCATTTGATCAAAATCATTGATCAGAGTATGCGTCGCATGTTGCTGTTATTGTTGTTTGTTGATACATGCGACAATCAATGCATATGAAGTAAACATGTGATATTATTATTATTATTATTATTATTATTATTTAGTTTCGAAGTAGAAAAATTCTTGAATAAATTGATGACATTGTTGACGCCCAATAACCGTTCACCAATACCAGCGCCACAAGTTTCGAGCATTTATTTAAGAATTTTTTTTCTTCTTCTTCGATAGCAAATAACAAAGCACTTAATCATTCATTCAATTTCGTTTGATCGATTCATTGCATGTTGTAGTCTCTCATCGAAAAGGGAAAAAGAATCCTGTTGGCCAGCCAAATTGCCATTAAAAAGATTAAATGAATTTCGAAGAAAACCCATTAAACGAGATTCCAAAATTGAAACATTCAATTGAATTGTTTTTGGACAATATTTGTCAACCAACTGAACTGAAACGCAAAAGCGATCAGAAAAAACATTCTGTTATATTCATGAATGGCAAAGGAACATGACGTTAATTGGTATTAGATGGTTTATCGAGTTTGTTGATTTTATGGGATTGCAATACTGTATATGCCATGAATGGGGGAAACATTCTTTCTTTAGAGAAAACACATTTTAATGATGATTAAATCCAATGATTTCGAGTTTTGAGCTTCAAGAATCGAGCTTTTTAATTATTTTCTGTTATGTTCAGTAGAAAAACGGAAAAGAAGATTGTTGTTTGTTTTTGTTGTTGCTTATTTGATGATGTTGCGGATGAAACTATACAGTTTTGAACTTCAAATAAGCCACGTACATATAAAATAACCATTATCACATAATTGAATTAATCAAAACATTTCTTTCGCTTGAATTAATTCGTTTGGAGTTTTTCACTCCCCGTTACTCATTTTTTTATTTTGTCGCTCATGATGCATGAGCCTCATTCACACGACACTCATGAAACTCTAATGATTTCAATGATTCTTGATTCAATCGAATGAAAGCATATTTAAAAATTGGTTGCAAGTACATCGTATGTACGTACATGGGCTTTCGGTGTCTTGACGCTTTGAAAGTGAAAAAGGTGTGCTAATTTAATTCAAAAACTCGTTCATGTATCGCAAATTAAATTTCTAATTCAACTAATTTAATTTCACATGATGTAGTTTTCGCTATGGCCGTCATACGTATGCAAGCTTCATGCGCTATTTGCAAGGATTGACTTGGCTTGGTTCGGCGTCGCATGGCATAGAAATGAAACCCTATCACACATACTCATATAAATATATTTCCATCGTTATCAATTAAAAAACTTTTTCAATTTTAAATGCATAAATTTAATTTAATCGAATTGTGAGATTTTGTTGAGCAAAAACACATACGAAAGGCTCACTCACCGAACACACACTAAACGTTGCACACTTGTACACTGAACACAGCCATTTGATTTTATAGCGATGATGATTTTAATACGATGCACTAGTACAATGTACACATTCAATTTTACTTATTAGACTTTCGAGAGCAAAGAAACAAAAAAAAATTCTATCGAAACGAAATGGATGAAAATTGAGGATTTTGAAAATCGCTTAAAACTTGAGTGAAAATGTTTATTTTAATGACAATTGTTTTTAGGTTTCGTCCTTAGATAATTAAAAATCTATTCGTCGCTTTTTCTGAATCGTCGATAATA